>LPNX010345762.1:161524-243029 GCA_001517045.1 Pseudotsuga menziesii
ACCCGTCTGAAAAGACGTAGCCAGGCCGGTGGAACCCCAACTACAAACTCCTACATAGCTACAGGGATATGCTCTATCTGTATCGTAGGTACTTGCTCAGTCAGCCTTCCTAGCTTCATCTCGAGTACCCTGATCAATCCTGGGTCTCCCCTTGCAACAGGACGTACGAAGGTATGTGGGTGCCCTTCAGGGCAGACTGGTCCAATATCTGCATTTTGACACATAAATAGGGTTTAGACTTGTGCATATGTATATATCCTATCATTTGAAAATCCATAAAAAATTGATAATGATAAAAAATAAAAAATACTTACCCATCTCTCCCCATGCTCCTCCTGGAGGGAGGACTAGGTCAGGATCACCTCAGAAATCTAACCCGGCGTATGGAAACTACTCCAACGTCGGCACCTGCCATTCCCACCATGTATAGAAATCATCATCATACATGCTATGTACTACATCTCCTCCTCCTTGACGAAGGAAGATATCTCCCCACCGGCTTAGCCTCGGCTGCCATGGATGAAGGACCTGTAATGGTATAGCAGGACTCATAGCTGGCACCCTCTCAAAGAAGAATGCTACCAGTATACTCGCATAGCCGAAGTTCTTCCGTCTTCCCCTCCTACAGTCGGATAATTGCCTCTTCATGATGGGGGAAATTCCCGTAAACCAATCAAAGAGAGTACCTCTAAAGCAGTCCACCGCCACTCTCATCTGAGTCCTGGTGGCCATGTGTAACCCTGTTGACCCTGAAAGTCTGACAATAGTACTGGCCAATACCTGAAGTGTAAGATCCTGAATATCTGCAATGAGAACACTGTTGCCTTTCTTTTGAGTACCCGGCCTGCAGAATACATCGACATAGTTCTGGACACTCAAGGGGTCTCCACCCCTGCCAGTTCCTTCCAGGTTCACCGGTGCTCCCCGATGTGACAACCCGGTTATGAAGTAGATGTCTTGTGTGGTAAGCTCCAAAGTCTCACCTTGGATATTGAACATCCCCAGGTCATGGTCCCAATAATGGACTAAGAACTCTAATATGCGGACATTAGCCCGCATGGGTGATGTGCAAAAGAACTTGAGAAGCCCACTGGTCCTCAATGCTTGCATAGTAGGTGGGATTTGGAGAGCCGCTTGATCCATCGCTTCATGTTCCCTCTCTCTCCACTGCAGCACCATTTGTTTCCTGAAAAAAACACATAATTTGATTTAGTATTCCATCTTGAAAATTTTAAAAATTTTGCATATTTTTAAAGCATTTTCCTATTGCGCAACTATCCATTGGGACAAGTCGCGAGTCATTCGCGACTTTCCTGTTGAGCAACTCGCGAATGGAATGCGCATTCGTGACTTTCATGCCTTGCAACCTGCGAATGCATTTTGCCATAATTTAGGTTGATGAAAAATACTGAATTAACCACTAAATTAAAAATTTGTTTGGATCAAATTAAAGAGCTAAGGGTGTAGATTTACCTGAAGATGATGGTTTCTGAATCTAACGGTCCAATTGTCCACGGCGATCGATCAAAGATAGAGGGTAAACTTTCCTTTTTGGTTCAAAAAGTGCAAATGGTATGAAATGTTTTGATTTTCAAACTATTTATAGAAATAAAATTTCATAAAATGGGTTTTTTTATATAGTTTGAAATGACAATTGATTAATATCACCCTCTTTGTGCCTTGGAACAGGTTTACCAACCTTTACAAAGTGTTTATGCTTCTATAGGGTGGTTTTTTCTCTTTCCAACACATGTTGGCATTTTATCACTCCACATTAACCTTAGTACTCAACATTTTTTCAACGGACTACAGTATGTTAAGCCATTAGTCCCTTGTCTCTACCATTGTTCTTCTGTGGCTAGGATCCCTTTTCATGAGTATCATCCTTATATGCCATTGCCATCCTTTGGTACTCATTTCCGTCACTGTTTCAGGCCCAGGGGTTTCCTCATAGCTATTTTTCATGCCAAATAGAGCTTCTTATGAATCTCTTTTTACAAGCTATCTCTTTTTACAAGCTATCCCTTTATAGGACTCCCCAACCTTATGGAGTTTCTTTAGGCCCAGGTCTGACTCCTTCAAAACAGACTTGACTGCCGAGTTATCTCATCCGTTCAAGCTCGTTAAGAATATGTGAACGGGCATCCGCATTGGTGGTAAGTTATCTCTTTCTCGGACCATGCAGAATAATACGAGAAAGCATCACTCTCTTTTCTTCGGAATTGACAAGAGTATTCTCAGGTATAGGTTTATCACTTTTCCGGACCTAAGGGACTAAATTTACGGAAAAGGAGCACCTAGTTTGAGCTTAGTTTTCTCTTTTTCGTGCTCTGGACCCAAACATGAAAAAGATTACGTCATGCTCGTTAAACACTAAAGAACAAAGCAACGAGTTTATTGTTGTAAGCCCCATTTCTCGTAACCAAATGGATATTTCCGAGTGATCTTGCTTTCCTTCACACTCATAAAACTCAAGCTATTTTATGCTGTTTTGGAAGGAGCGTTGGGTAGGTGGTAATTTAACATTTTTTGGACCTTCCCGACTAAGTACGAAAAAGGTTCACCTTTTCTTCTTCGGAAGTTAAGAGAGTTCTTTTGTGGTTTGTTTTATACTTTTTCGGCCTCAGGAGACTAAATTGGATGAAAAAGGACCCCCCTGGAGTCTTCTTTGGCATTTTCAGACTCTCTAAACGTGAAAATACCGCATGAGCATGTACTAATTCGGGCTCATTAAATCCACGGATCAGTGTATCAAGCATTATTTTCCCATCTCTTCAAGCTTGTTAAAAAATGAAGAGGGAACCGAGTTTACTTTCCTGGACTCGTTAAAACTTAACAGGGAAGGTAAGGAAGAAGTTTTCTCTTGTTTTTAGTAATGGTAGCATGTCATCCTTGAACATAGCACTATTTGCTTTCTGATATCCATGTTTCAGTATACACTTGTGTTCAGCTATCACTTTGAGTTTTGACTCCTCCTCTTGTCCATTATACCTGGGGAATCTGCTCATGTCTCCTACATGACAGATAAGTCTAGTTGTTCTATCTATCCGTTGTATGCTACCTTGGGTCATCTCTGTGTCGTGCTCACTGTTCAAGGATTATACCTAATGTCTGATCTATCACCTGATCCTATTACTGTTATATATGTTATCCATTTACTTGTGTCTCCCTTCTTTTTCCCAGTTCCTAGTCACTCTTGTGATCCGTTGGAGGATCCATTGACTTCCTTATCACAGTATGGTTCTGTTTCAGCACCTCCTGATGACGAAGACCTAGAGTTTTGACGATAGTACCTCTGGATTCACTTTCATCATTTGTGAACTCCTTTGCTTCAGTTGTCAATTATCACTTATTGGTTGACAAACTGTTGAATCCTCTCCATGTTCGACTTCAGCTTACCCTTATTCACATGGCTTGGATTGTACTGGTTCTTTGGGATCATTTATGAATACCTTAGTCCCTCATTTTGGGCTAAGTTGCGCAAGACCATGTTCTATTCTGATATCTAGCTCCCAGATCTTTGAAGACTCATCATTATTGTATTGTGGCTTCGATCCACCTTTGTAATATACGTGGTTTCTACCCGTATCATATGATGTAATCAAATATTGTTAAGGAGCTAGTGTTCCAGTAAATTGAACATAGTATCCTCAGATGTAACTTTGTATATCATATTATTATGTATTTATTTCAGGTACTCTCTCTGTTCCATTGGATTTTTAAGTTTCTCCAGAGTTAAAGATTATAATGTATTTCGGCCATCGTTCCCCTCTGACCTCACACATTAGGGGGGCATCTGTTATACACCTGAGTGGCACCTCTCTGTCCGAGTGCTGATATCCCTCATGTCAGCACACAAAAGGACACTTATGGATAGAGGTTTTCCCTTAACACTATAGCTTGGCTTGTCATGAAATACATTCTACCTTCATCCAGCTAGTTACTTTGCCATTTTGCCATGTTGGGATGTATTCGTGACTCTCTTTATAGACAACTTGCACATCATTTGCGAGTCTCCCTTACAGCAAGTCACGAATCCATGTATTCGCGGGTTTCTCTACTACATACCCGCGAATGTGCCTCTTAACATGAAAACATAAAATCACGCGCTAATGGGAGTTTAGTTAAGTCATTTTTACTTAATCTCCCTAACTGCTACAACTTCCCCAACCTTCGAGAACTACCTCATTTCACCCATATAAATACAGGCCTTGGGGAGGGTTGTAGACACTTACACTTTGGAGAAAAGTTATGCTGGTGGATTGTTTACAGAAGTCTTTGGAGCAGTGAAACTCAGAATCCTTTGGTGACAGAGGAGTCCTTGTCTCAGACGTTTGGTTGTACTCTGAACTTTCTCATTATTGATAATAAAGAGATTACTTCTTCCACATGTGTCTCATATATCTTGGTTTGATAATTGTTTATGCTTCAGTATTTCATATTTGAATTATCTAACCTGCTAACGTATATATATGAATCATTCTATATTTGGAAGATTGTCTCTGAATAGGTGAAAGAGGAGTGAACCTTGGATACTTTGGAAGTGGAGCAGATTGGAAGAGGACTAGCAAGGATCGAACGTCGTTTAACAAGTAAGTTCTTCTAACCCTCCTATTTCCTATTCTGCACTTTAAAAGTCAATTGTCTGCAAGTGTTTGAGTATGTTGGTAACCCCCGACCTACGATTATTAGGTGCATAATCCCTTACAACACTATTATTACTGATTTTTGCTATGTTTGTAATCTAAATGAATGCATGTTTATTATAATGGTGGGACTACAATGGAATGGCCATTATTTTGGTTTTCATTTTGTAGATTTCTGCAAAGAATATTGGTATATTCTTTTAGATTCTTTTATTTGTATTGAGAAGTTCGTGACTAGTAGATATTTTTATTCATATTGCAAAGTTCATCAATTTATTTGTTACCTAAATATGTTGGGTTTGGTACTTGTTTTATGATATTTTGTTTATTGTAAGGGTCATTCATAACTAAAATGTTTTTTGGTGACTTGTTTTGATGTGTAATCTCTATCATCGTCCACAAATTGATCTAGGTGTGTATGATAAATATATGATTTAGTTGAAAAATGATACTTCATTTCCATCATTATTGTATAATATGTATAGAGAATTTTTGACCTGAGATGTAGACATTAATCTATTTTATATATAGTGTTTTGCATTTAATGAGGGTGATAACACAATTTTACCACATTTCGCATCCTTTCAAAAACTTGAAGGACATGTATACAAACACATCCTAAATTTATATGAGAAAAAATAGTCTTTAACGGAGTAGTTATAATGATATGTGTGATTATGCATTAATCTACTTTCTGTTTTTATTAGTGTCTATTCTTATTTCTAACAACCATTACAAGTTTCTAACTAGCTCTTAAAATTCTACATCAAATGACATAATAGATATTTTAATTGTGAACAAAAAAAAGTAAAAAGTGGCATTCACATCTATAAACAGCTAAGCAGGTTATTTGTTTCTTAAAGAGTAGCTTGAAAATGAGATATTTGGAAAATAAGTTAATTGGGAATTCATACATTATATTAAGGTTGTGGGTCTCAATAATACTCCATGTTGTAATAATGGTTCATGGGTTCCATAATCACTCCATAGTGTGAAGTGTTCAATTATATCAGTTTGTCAGTATGTCAAATTTGGGTCCCAACATGTACGTTGGACCATTAAGGGATGAGTGGAGTCCCCACTTTCCCTGAATCTAGTTAGTGTAGTTATGTTTCAATGACACCTGTAGTTGTGAGTGACCCATTACTACTTGTGAAATGTATAAATAAATCCCTCCTCTCCCCATTCATGCATTTGTTCATTTGAGGGTCTAGGAGTTGAGAGATTCAAGTTTTGGTATATGCTCTTTTATTGCACTACCTTAGTGATATGGAGAATCAAAAGTTGAGTCTTCCTAACAAAAGATTCAGCAGGACATTACAAGATGTTATAATTTGATGAAATATTTTTCAAGTCTTACAATATTTTATAATCTAATGAATATTTGCCAAGATTTTACAATATATTATAGTTTAGTGAAAGATTCACCATGATTTTACAAGATTTTATAATATAACGAAAGATTAGTCAAAAAATTATATATACATATTATATTATCGATAAAATAACCTTCAATTTTTCTTATATATTAGGGACATTCGCCCATTTATTATACATATAAATTTTGAGGGTGTTCTTAAAATTATCCTGATGCATTTATACTCACCCCCTCTTTGACAGCCTCACCACCATTGATACTCATTATGGATATTTGAAATGATATATCTCACTTGGGTTTAATTTCCATCTCTTTTAGCTTTACCACTCCAATGGTCACTCTGTTAAATTTGGTCCTTCAGATGATTTACCAAATCCCATGTACAATAATAATATTATAATTGATGAAACAAAACAATAAAAATGTATATGAAAATAACAACATTACTAATCAATATCAATACTAATCTAGAATTGTTTTGGATCAGCCTTATACTCAGATACTTTTAGGTTATGATCTTGTCACCAAAGGGACAAGTCACCTAGATGAATAAATGGTGTACCTTGATAGAGAGCTTATGAGGGTTATAGTAGTAAGGGTAAAAACCTTAGATTCTTATTAAACATGAAGATAAACTTCACTCGTTTATCCATCACTTCTTAAGAAGGAAAAAACACCTTCACATCCATCCCTAGGTGACGTAACTCACTAGAAATGTTACTAACAGGTCATAGGGTACCAATTGTTAAATGATATATTAGAGGAAATTTCAACTCAAAATGGGCCTCCTAAAATGAACTAATAAAATAATAGTTAAAATAATAAAATAATATTTATTAATTTTGGAGGAAGAAAAGAAAAAAACTACTTTTTTTGTTTGTATTTTTGACATATCTCCCTGTGTTTTTACTCAAATTTTGATCGGGAGAGCTCGTTGGATGCAGAATTAAATTCCGCATCCAACGAGTACCCACTCGACATACTTTTTACAGACCCCGCTACCCAAAAAACAACAAATACCTGAAAAAATGGAATGATGACATCATCATTCCATTTTTTCACGTATTTCTTGTTTTTGGGGTAGCGGGGTCCGTCAAAAGTATGCCAAGTGGGTACTCGTTGGATGCAGAATTTAATTCCGCATCCAACGAGCTCTCCCGATCAAAATTTGAGTGAAAACACAGGGATATATGTAAAAAATACAAACAAAAAAAGTAGTTTTTTTTAAGATACCTATCCCCAAATTTATATTAAAAAAGTGTTTAATACCTATACGGTATTTCAAATTTAAAGCAATTTCATTGGCTAACACATGATGACATGGAATTTGAATAAAAGTTAAAAGGTCCATTTTGAGTTGAAATTTTCTCTAATGTTACAAAAAAAACAATAAAATAAAAGTTGACATAGGATAGGTTACCAATGGTTAAATGGTATTACAAAATAAAAACCATAAAATAAAAGTCATCATATTTTTATCATGTAAAATGGCACTTTATCCGAGTACTGACACCCAATGTGTCGTAACACAAAAGGACAAAATGGATTGAAGTAGCCAAAACACTATAGATGGGAATGACGTTTGATACATCGTTACCTTACCAACTGGATTTATTTTTTGTATGGACATTAGGTCTAATACGTGACTATTTGCATAGAAACCCACGTATCATATGTGAGTATGTGCATTACAACTTGCATATATATCATTAGGGATTGCACCCACGTGTTTCCTTAAATCAAGTCATGTATCATACACGACTTTTCAGTATCAATAGTCGTGTATGCCGTAATCCAAAATTAAAAAATATAAACATGATTAGTCGAGGATAGTTGGGCCCTTAATCATAACTATCCCAACTTCCCCAACCATCTCAACCTTCGTAACCTCTCTCTTTCCTCATGTATAAATAGAGGGTAGGGGTCAAGGCTAATCAATCATAAGTTATAGAGCAAAGTTATGCTGGTGGTTTTCCTTTAGATATCTTGGAGCAACAAAACTCAGTGTCCTTGGTTTGCATAGGAGCACTTATCTCATATGTTGGGTTGTAATCTCACAACACTTGTTATCAATAAAGAAAGTTCTTCTTCCAATGTTGTGTCTTTGCACTCTTATATATTGTGATTTCTGAATTATCTTATTGTTTCATTATAAATATGTTATTTCATTAACCTTTGATATAATATATAAGATACTGTAGGAATATCTTGTTCTTTGTAGGTGATTGGAGATACCATAGAAGTTGTGGAAACAACTTGAAGAGAAGAAGAAAATCTAGGATCGACCATCATAAATAAGGTATTCCTATTTTCTTTCTATTTCTATTTCAAATTCTGAAATGGTCGATTGTCTGCCAGTTATTTTAGTAAGTTGGTAACCTGAGAGACCCTAGGTTATAAGGGTGTGTTTTCCTAAAAAATAGATTTGGCTACTCCGTTGGGAGTCCAACCTATTATGTGTCCTCTCTTTAGGCTTCCTGACCAGTCTTTTCTCTATCTGATTTTGTTTGTGACTCGTCTTAATTTTATCCTTGATTTCCAGTATTGCATGTTCAGATCATGTCTGTCAGTTGCTTTTCTTTTTGAATTTTTTTTATAGCATACGTGGGTTTCCTTGGTAACAGTCACGTTTTTCACTTTGTATATGCAGGTTGATTTAGTGACAGTCGAGTATGGTACGTGAGTTTCCTTTAGGACAGTCGCATATTCCTGTAGGTGTCTGTGAGACTATAGGGTTCTTTCTTGTCCTTTTTTTTATGATTTCTCATATGCTTATGAAGGTTCTGTTTTGACATGATATTGTGGTCTTAGGTCTGTTCATTTCACAATTTACTTGATTAGTCAAGTCCTTGAGTGTTTTGTTGTTTTACTTTCTTAATTGGTGAATTTGTTAGGTCCTCCTACTCGGATTTTTGGGTATGAGTGCTTGTGTTTTTATGTCATTGATTAGTCCTTTGTAACACTAATATGATCTGTACTACTTTTAGTGGTCTGAGTTAGCCATTCTTTCCATTTTGGATCTATTAGTTCTTGATTTGATAGTTCCGCTAAGTCTAGGTTTTGTACCATTTCTTCCTATTTGGGTGAAGTGTGTTACTATAGGGTCTATTTGCATCATTTACTGCTATATGTTAGATAGTTCAAACTCACTCAATTTGGATTTACTTGCATCATCTTTTTTGAATTTTTTGAAAAAAGAAAAGACAAAAACATTATTGTACTTCTTTCATTAGGTTGCATTTATTGTTCTTTTCGTTATTTCTCAGAAAAAAATAAAAAATATTAAAGTCTTGTAGTTTCTCTTTTTTTTTTTTTAAATCATTAGCTTGCATTCCAAAGAAAAAGAAAAAAAAAATTCCATTGTAGTTGCATTTTCTTTGAAATTTTTTATACACCTTTTTTGCTTTCTTTCTACTGAGTCTATAACATCATACAGTCTCATCCCACTACCTTTGACTAATACAACCCTTTAAAAAGAACTATTAATTAAAATTTTACTATAGTTTCTTTTTTCTAGGCTCATACTTCAACTAGTTCAGGCTAGGCTTGTGGACTAGGGAGTTTTAACTGTACATAAGCATTTGATTTCAAACGTAGTTGGCATTTCATTAGGTAAATCCTCTTCTACAAGAGACCATATGGAAAGCTTGTCTCAAATAGGAGTTAAGCATGAGGCCGTGTGAGAACCTGGTTGAGTACATAAACCTCCAATTCCTTGTTCGAGTGTATATCATCATTTTTATGCGTTTGGGTATCTTGTCAATACCACCTCTTGGGCCCCATGCGATGCCGGTATTGACAGGGTTTCCAGATTTGCTACCCTTCCCATGCATAAGGATCAAGCTTGCGACTATTCCACTAGACTTGTGGTGTAGTTGTGGCATCCTTTAGTTTCTTGACACTAGTGATCGTACACATGTGTTATTGGAAGGCTATTTCTGATACACCTTGGATGGAATTGGAAGGTAACCTCGGTAGATAGTTTGGGAGGGAAGTTGGGTGATTCCAATGCTTGTTCCCAAGAAAATATTCATGGGATTCCAAGTAACCATGCATCAATCTTCACTGGTTGGACCTGGGCCCTAATCATCCTAGACTTTCCTTTCGAAAGTGTACCTTATATTTGTTGTGTCTGTGTGACTTTAGGACATTTTTAGTGAGTGTTTTTTTGTTTTTTTGTGTTTAGTTGGCCTTTACGTGTGTGTGAGTCATATTTATAGCTATGGAGGACCAACCTCTTCGTAGGTCAAGAAGGTTGAAAAAATTTCCTCTATTTGTTAGAGTGGAGCCTCCACCGCCCCTTCAAATGAGAAGACTAGATACTGGCGGTTCTTTTGAACCAGTAGGAGTTAGTGAAGTTATAGGTGAACTAGAACTTAGGATTAGCTAGGAAGAAACAACTATAGTAGATATTGAAGACTTGCAGGCTGACAAGTTTGCAAGGAATTTTAACCCACCTCTAACTGACTTAAATGATCTTGTGATAGTCCGGGTTTTTCCCTTTAGTTCACCTGTTATTGGTGTTCATGTGAGCAGAGTTATGTCTAGCTCTGGAGAGGGTATTTCTACCCCAACTTCAGCCATTTTTTCTAGTGGAGTCCCACCTCCCCCAGTTGCTGCTTCAAGAACAAGTGCATCTACTGCACCCTTGTCACTAAGTTGTTAAGTGGTTCAACCACTATCTCCCTCCAATGTTGTAGAGCCCTCTAGTGGGGTATTCACTAGGATTCCCAATGCACCTTCTTTTCCCCTCTTTCATGCATATGGATCATAGCGGTCCAAGTGGATCCTCCTCATTTGTCCAGGGTTTCCCATGGAATGGGGGACACATTCCCCCATCCACTCCTTATGTAGGTCCTACACCTTCATATGTGGGCATGCGGTTTGGAAACACAAATTATTTTGGACACGGTTTTTAGATACCGGTTTCAGCCCATTTCATGAGCTCTCCTTTTTCACTCTTTAATGGAGGGGTACTTGCTCCTATTTTCCAAAATCTGGTTTCATCTAGAGTGGCTCAAACCACTTATAGTGCACCACACACAAGTAATCCACTAGATTTTGGGTGGAATAATTTTCAGATTAGTCCCACTACTTCACAACCAACGATTGGAGGATACCCCACCTTTTTGTTTGGGAACCATGGGGCAAGTCCTTCTACATCCTAGACTCATTCTTTTAGGCTTCGGTTAGGCCAGATATTCATTTCTTGGAAACTTTAAACTTTCCATACTTCTCAAAGTTGATGAATGACCTTGTGAGATATAGTTTGGCATGGCCACCTGTTCCTATTAAGTTACTTTTATACATTCCTGAGTTTTAAGGAAAAGATGGCGAAGATCCAGGTGCCCATATAACCACTTTTCACCTATGGTTCTCTTCAAACTCATTGAATGATCACTCCATTCAGTTGAGGATTTTCCAAAGGACCTTGACTCATGTTGCAGAAAAATGGTACATTGAACTTCCCTATGCTGCATATGACAATTTTTTGGATTTAACAACTGTGTTCCTCAATCAATTCTAGCTTCCTATCTGGTATGATGCCAACACAAATTTGCTATTGAATTTTCAGAAAAATAAAGCCATGCATATATCACATAACATCCAGGAGTGGTGAAGACAAAAGAGGCTTATCAAAGACACTATACCTCCCAATTTATTATTAGAGTGGTTCCTAAAATCTTTACTACCTTATATATATAAGGACATATCCACTTTAGGGGCTACCATAGAAGAAGAGGCTATCCTTAGGGACCAGCAGTTAGATTTGATTTATGCTTAATCTGGGATCTTGTATGAAATCATACCTGAAGCGCCGAGGTCTACCAATAACGTAGAGAAACCCAATCCTGGACCCCATGTCAATGGTGTGGTTTCTTCAGTTAATTCTCCCACTGTAGAATCACAGGCTAAGCAACTCCATGATTTTTTAGTGAAGCAATCTGCAGCAGAGGCAATAAAGGCTGCAACTCCCTCACCTCAAAGTGCAATTGTTTCTGCATAGTATTCTCAGAAGGGAAATCAGTATCCCAGTGGGAAAGAGAAGAAAGGGAAGAAAGGTGAGCATAATCAAATCAAGTAGAAACCCACAAACAATGTTGATGGGGGTAAAAAAGAGAAGAACAAAGTTAAGTTTCCCTGCAATTTGTGTTAGGGAGACCACCTGACTCATCGATTCCCTCTTATGGATCAAGCTTAGAAGTTGCTTAAAAATCAACAATCTGTTGTCTTGAAGGATCCATTTCCCAAAGGACAGAATGTAGCTTCTATTTCGAATGTAGTCGGGGGAACTTCTAGTGCTCCTCTTGATCAAAACTATATCAACATGGTGCAATCTAACACTTTAATTCAGAAAATAAACAAAAATTATGAATTAGAGGCTTCGGAAAAGGGTAATTCTACTGGTGAAACTTCTAACCCTCTCTCTATTGAGAAACCCATTGATCCGATGCCTAAGATACTGAAAGGTGTCTTTAAAAAATCATTTCACAATCCTAACTCTAAGGTTTCTTCCAACTACTCAATAGTTGAATATTTGGCTCAAACTCGTTGTGCAATGTCGGTCAAAAGTGTTACAAAGTTGTCCTGCTTAGAGGGATTCCCTCTTAGCAGCTTTAGGAAGCATGGATTCTTCGATCCTATTGGCGAAGTTTAATCTTTTAGATGTTAAGACTCGCCTTCCGTATCATGTGGATTTATCAATTTATGTTGTCCATGGTAGCAAAACTATTGGACATACAGGTTGTGACGAAGGTGCTTCCATGTGTTTAATGTCAAGGTATTGTTGGAGGGCTTTAGGTTCCCTGAATCTAGTTCCATCAAACAATTTACTTACTAATTTCGACGGAAGGTCACTAGTTGAAAATGAGAGATTAGTGACCACGAGACCAAAAAGTTTGGTCACCACAGTTTTTTTTCAAGGGATAAATTACCAAAATTGATAAATTTAAGTGAGCTAACTAAAAAAAACCAAGATAAATGACCATTTTTGGTCACAGGATAAAAACCAACTAAAAACGACCAAGATAAATGACCAAATTCGGTCACGGTATATCTAGACTAAAAATGACCACATAACAATTGGTCATTTATTTGGTCATTTTTAGTTGTCACTCCGGGAATGAAAAAATTACAAATTTGACAATGAATTTGTACATTTTACTAAATTTTAACATATATATAATATATATTTACACGTCCCTATATTAACAAAATTGAATTAATGCAACCCATCTATATGTTAATTTGGACATGACCTTGGCATATAAAAAAACCCACTAAACCTTGGCATATAATGTTAATTATAAGCCTAATTTGCATGACCTTGGCATATAATTATATTTTTTATAGGATAATTTAGACATGACCTTGGCACCTTGGCATATAATTATAGTTTTTATAGGCCTTTTACATGACCTTGGCATATAATTATATAATTTTTTATAAGGCTCGACAAGACCACTAGTGGAACAAAACCAAAGCAATAAAACATATGGGTGATATAAACAGTGTCGTAATTTGCAAGTTATAATTAACACGTGATAGGGTGATGTACTATGCATAGAATGGGAGCCATAATGTATCGACATTGTGCATTACCAATCCCCGACATGATGAAGAGTGACATGGGGGAGAATATGGGAGGATTCATATATATACAGTTGGTGAAACTTAATAATAATGACATTAATTAATTAAATTAATATTATAAATTTTTTTGTACTAGGGGAATCGACAACCGGGGACTAGAACACTACTCGTGTAACACGGGGTCCAAGGATCCAATCCCGCTACCACTATACCCCTAGGTGCACCCACACGACCTGAACACATGGGGCATGGGTAAGACATGGTGATTTGAACTCGTGACCTGCATTTACAACATGTCCTTCATATGAAGCAAATTGCTGGTTGAGCTACACCCCTGCGGTAAATACTAGAAACTTAATAATAATGACACTAACCAATTGAATTAATATGAGAAACTGTTATATTTTATTATTAATAATATAAATATTAATTTTTTTTTTTAATAATTATTATTATAAGTTGTGTGGATGAAATATTAAAGATTAATTTAAGTGGTTATAGAGAAAATGTGATATCTTTAGAAGTTAAGGAGGCATTAAATTAATTCTCTTCGATTCTATTAAGGCAAGGTGTTTGGAATTTAGGCACTATCGGTTTACCCAAGATACCATCCTCATAAGTCAAAATTATGGCAAGTGCACAATGAATTTCCTCGAAAAATATAATAATAATAATAATAATTTGTCACGTCCCCATCCCTCATACCGGCGAAGAGGATGCGACAGAGACATCAAACACAATCGGGAAAACCGCCCCATGAACATAGACAAAAATCAAATGCTGAAATTGGGAGCTTAAACATGCATCATAACAAGAATGCCAAGCATACAAGAATGCACAGATGCATAATCCTTTAATTATACAGCGGAAAAAAACATATATTTCGGCATTGAGCATGTTCATCATTTCCCATAATACAGTATATAAATTGCTGGGGTGAAGTAACCAGGGACAGTTATATTTCGGTGAAGAACTCCGCAACCAGCTACGTCACTGCAATGTTCCACCCAACCATAGGCCAGCTTTCTCATCAAACTCTCAGCAACGCTGCCACCCCCGAGCTGGGCATGATTCCTCCGGAATAAGGGACAATTGCAGGCTTACACATAGCCAAGGGGACACAAAACAACAGGGAAGCACCGTTGGGTTTATCAGGCTGTCCACCAATTAGCCAAGCCAACGCAGACCAAAGGCCAACCACTGCATACACGCAGCAACAATCCCTTCACAGCTCCTGTGAAGAAGCAAAGGCAACCAGGGATAATCCCAAACAGAAGATGAACACAGCTCAAGCCACAAGACAACACGGAATTGTTCTTGGCCCTAACGTGGCCAAAACAACTCAGCCACAACACCCAAAACCAGGGCGATTCAACAGCCCAATTTCACAATAAAAATAGTGGCAATGATCCACAGCCCACAGTGGATAAGAAATAGAACTCCTGGCATAACCACAGGAGACTCGGCCAACGGGTTGGAAATCCACATTGGCTCAAAATAGAATTAAACACCACAGCCAACCAAACACAAGGAAAACAACAGTCCCAAAGTAGGGAAGAAGACGCAGCCAACAAATGGGGGAAAAATCAATAGCCATCCCAACATCTAGTTGCCCAGGAAAACCATGGGAGAACCCACACACAGTCCGAATGGGAAAAGAATCGGGCTCCCAACAGTCCCCAAACATCTTGGGAAAACACAATAACAACCCAAATCGTGGGTTAAACCAACAGCAAGCAGAAAACGTGGATTAAAGCCACGGTCATTCACCTACTAGCAGAAATCGAGCTTCTTGATGTCGTTTCACCTGCTCGCTTCTCTGCGTGAGAATGAACTTCCTGTGCGTGAGGGTGAGCAACAGGACGTGAAAACCACCGACCATGGGGAGAATGGAGTCATGGGGAAGATGGAGGAATTGCTTTCCTCTTTACCCACATTTTCTCCAGCAATAAATGCCCTCGGCCACTCAGCCGCTCAGCCATAACTCCTCAACCACCAGCTGAAGCATTAAATAGGTTGACAAGGTTGGATGAGACAAAAGGTGACAAACAACAAAGGTGGTGAAACAACAAAAGTGGCAAAACATGGGTTTTCCCCCATAACCAAGGTTTGACATCCCCCACCCCTTATCCTTTGGAACCATGCCCTTTTCATTCAACGTTGCACTGTCGTAGCTAGTTGTGGTTTATTTTAATTGATGTGCGTGCTTACATGATGCCGAATTATAACGTGCCAAATAGAACGACATACCATCGGCAACTATCCCTATTGCCAAAACATGCAAAACCAAATCGATGGTGGGGCTTTTGCCTTGAGCACCTCACCACGATTAATTACAATATATACATCATGCAAACAGGGTCAAAACCGGGGACATTACATAATTTATTTTTAAGGTCACAACCAAGCTATACACCAATTTGGTGTATGCGACCCCCTTTGTTTGTGGTGCAAGGGACCCCCTTTGTGTAGCGATGTAACTGCTAAAGTATACAGATATGTACATGCATTTCGTTTAAAAAAAAGTTGTGTAGATGAAAATAAATATAATTCAAACACTGTAATAAGTTGTGTGGCTAAAAATAAAGACGATCCAACCCTTTAATAAGTTTGTAGGTTTTATGGGTAGGTAATATGGATCGATATATAAAGATTGCTTATGATACACCATGAATAAAATTGCAACCAAATCACAAGGCTTTGATAGGTATCATGTGTATGTGAAGAGAAAGATGGGTCAACGCTAATACGTTGTGTAGGGGAAAATAAGATGGCTTAAGATTATAATAAGTTGTGTGGGTGATGATAAAGATGGTTCAACAATATAACAAGTGTGTAGATTTTATGGGCAAGTTATGTGGATTGTTGTGTAGAGAATGAAGATTGTACAATATGAATAAAATTGTGATCAAATAACAAGGCTTTGAGAGATGTTGATTGAAAAATGCTACCATTTGATAATAATAAAGCAGAACACTTAGGATGCACACATGCAATGCAAGAGTTCAATCCAAAAGATATTATACCTTCTTTCCTTTTTTCTATGTGTGCTAAGTTAAAGCCTATCTATAACAAGAATAACGGTAATGGAAAATGTTGAGGTGAGTGGAAGAATAAGGATCATATATTTCTAGAGTTCATATGGCGCTAACATATTTTTAAAAATATTTTCAATCTATAGTATTCCAACATAATCTTGGGATTCTCTTGAAATGAAAGACATAGAGACCTCGGTTTATCCATATGCGTCCCCAAAGGTGGGTACTAGCATAGAGAGAGGTAGATATAGATATTGGACACATGCCTACAAAGGTTGAAGATATAATTCTCATTGTTTATCCTTCAAACCTAGAGTGACATGATATAGTTCGAGTCTAGCTCACTCTCTCCTAGTTTTTTAATGGTGATTGACAATACTTGTTGTGGGGTTGGTGAATATAGTGATCTTAACATATTTCCACTTCCCTATAAATACCAATATGCATAAATAGTAAAACCTCCTATATAAATGAAAAGAAAATGAAAAATACAACAATCGTATCCATCATCACTATCAAACTCCAATTTAAATCTTCATGTACACCAAATTAAATCTCCACTTACATTTTATTAAGTTATCCCAGTCTAAATGTTAAAAACATCATTCTTTTTCTTATCTTAATGTGTGCAACCTAACTAACCATTTCTAATAATATATATCCTCCACCCTCATAACCCTCCTTTGTTATCATGGCTTTGAAATATGCTTCAAATGCATCCGAACGATTCATAACCTTGTTGTTGAAATCTAAGCGATAGGATTGAGAGCATTTTAAAGGTCATAAATGTTGTCCACTTAATGCTTATTGTCCGCCTTAATTCATGCCATATAGATAAAGATGTTACTGATTCTCTCGAGAGAATCTAAACAAATTTTTAAGCTACTACTAAAGTACTAAGGTGCTTGTGATATTATCTCATCTTTAAAGGATATGTCAGATGGAGTTCTTAAATATATCAATTGCAGATTCATTCCTTCTCTCTTGGATCTCAATCCTGCTGCATTGTTCTGTAGATATAAAATTGCAAAAAAAAGGAATTTACATTTTGGAAGGATAAATAGAAAATAATGGCGGAAAACACCAAGATGAACATACCCCTAAGATAGATTACATAAGCATTTCAAAAAATGGATTTGGTTCTCAACTCAAGCCATGCTGATATTCAACTAGTCCCTCTCTGTCATGCTTCTTCCCATGTTTAAGTGCTCTTTGGCTAGTTTGGGATCTCCTTCAAATTTGTAGAAAAGGACTTTGTTGCCAAGGTATCTTAGTACTCAGTTTTTCTTCTAATGGGCATGATTGGATACCTTTTTATTTTAAATTTGTCAATGGAAAATACTGAAATCATATGTCAATATAGATTGATTAATGGGGAAAAAGATTTGAAAACGTGCATTGTTGGATAACTTAATTGTTGGCTAGTGTTGAATGATCTTTGATTGCATGGCCCTGATGGATTTATGGGAATCGATACAGTGACCACCTAATTAACATCTGCTAGATGTTAGACTATACCATTATGTTCTCATTCCTGTTTTGAGACTGGGTTAGTACATTTCTACTCAATTTTATATGCATACTATACATTGGGAAGCGAGTGGGTTCACATTTCTTTTCCCCCCAAACCCTCTAGGACGATCTATCGGTTTGTTCCCATTCTGGTAACATAGGTTTCTACAATTATGTCTGTATGAGATGGGTTCATAGGCATAGTTGGAGATCGGTCTAATAAATAACATTTATGGCCATGGAATGCGAAGGGAAATTGTTTAGTAAAACAATATAGAGAACTACATTGACTAGTAAATTTGAACTGATTGTTTTTTATTGGAAAGAAAAGAACATCCCCAGCGCAGTAAAGAGAATACATAGAAATAATCATCAAATAAATCTCTCAATTGAAAGGTGAAGAGGGTCATCACTTAAAGGGTGAAGATCTGATCCGAGTCAGATGATTAAGTCTGGATGTACAATGTGAAAATGTGTTTTTGTCGGTGAAAGACTCTTTTGTGCTAGTCCCTATGGGCTGTGAAAACCTTTGGCTTAGGAGTCACATCCGAGAGGTATCTATCCAGCTCAAATAACTAGGAATTACTATTGGCCTTGTCTTCCTGCCTCAAAAAAATCACCTAGACTCATTAACTCTCTCTCCTACAAAAATCACCAGGAATTGCAATTGACCTAACCTGATTGCCTTGGAAAAATCATCTAGACTTATCAAATCTTTCACATATAACAAGATAATTGGATAACACAACAAAATGGCTGCATTGGCACAACAACATGTTCTCCAGGTGGTTTGAACCCATGTATCTATAAAGAAAGTGCACTTGATTTAAAACTTCATCACACCCTGTAGTTGGGCAATAAATAATAACAGTGTTCCCCATTATGGTTCATATATATTTAAAATTTTCAAGAAAAGCTTAAAAAATATGTTCATTTGTTGTTTCCTGCTCTTTTGGATTTCTTCGATTTTTTCTAATATAAAAAAAACTGGCGAGGGTAAAAATGAACATTCAATATTAACTTATGTGAGGACTCACTAAGGAGTAACAATTGGCTACCTTTGCAGGTGTGAGTGTTAGATATTTATCATTCAAGCTAGCATTATGATCGTAGGATGTTTAACTGAGAGAATAACATGCACAGCAATAAAACACAAGAGACAAGAGACACAAAGAATTTTCCTCGGGGAAACCATAAAATAGAAAACCTTGCAACTTCCTCAGAGATAGAATCAACACCAAAACTTAAAACCCAAAAACATAAAGATGATCTCCCGACAACAGTAGTCTCTATCTCTGATCCCAACAACTTCTCTCTCACTCACGCACCCCAATGAGTGAGTGTGCGTGTGATAAATAGAGAGGCTCACTCTCTATTTATATTGCTTCGTTCACTTGAAACCCACTCCAACATGTTGGACTTACTTAACAATTACTTACTAGAGCCGACATCTCTAGGAGTGTCTAATAACCCTAGTGCCCCACAACTTGTGGGGAATTTTCCTCCTCCAACCAACAAGGAGGGTTATCCTTAACACAACAGTGGAGACTATTGCCCCGACTTACAATAACTCACCTAGGGTTGACTTCTCTAGGATAGTATAATAACCCTAGGGCCCCACAACTGCAGGGACTTTAACCATTGACCAATAGGACGGTTAGCCACAATGAATTAACATGACTTGTTTAAATTATAGAACATCCTGATGGGAACATCAGGGCATGACATGACTCAATTAAATTACAGATACTTCCTCAAATAAACATCAGGGTACAATACATAAGATATACAAGTGAATACATTCCGAAGTTACAATTACATCAACACTCCCTCTTAACTAGGAAGGTATTCTCTCGACACAATTTATCAACACAATTCTTCTTCTCTGTATCATTTGGATGATCATCAAGTTCTCGCCATCTTCATCTTCAGGTCATATTTATCTTCAAGTCATCTTCATCTGGATCTGGATCATCACTCGATCTGGATCATTATCATTGGATTTGGATCATCTCTGCTTGATCAACATCACCGGATCTGGATCATCACTCGATATGGATCATCATCACTAGATCTAGATCATCACTGTTGGATCATCATCACTAGATCTAGATCATCACTCAATCTGGATCATCACTAGGTCATCATCATAGGTGATATCTCATGATTCTTTTTGTCACAGGAAGTTCTATAGAGCCAACCCTTTTTCATGCTGGTTGTAGGCCTAGCCTCCTTGTTGGTATTCTTTAGCCCTTATATTTTACCCTAAGTCAGAATGGTCAGCACTCACATCTGACCATGAGAGGAACACATCCAACATCGTGTCAGAAAGTAATAGCCCTTACATTCACCAGCATGACAGTACTCAACTACTATCATCTGTGAAAAGGCTTAGCACTCACATCTGACCTTGACTCATCAGAAAGGCACAACAATCACATCTAACCTTGACTCGTTAGAAAGGCACAACACTCACATCTAACCTTGACTCATCAGAAAGTCACAACACTCACATCTGACCTTGACGTCAGAAAGGAACAACACTCACATCTGATCTTGACTCGTCAGAAAGGCACAACACTCACATCCACTAGCATGACAGTACACAACTGCTATCATCTATAGAAAGCACAACACTCACATCCACTAGCATGACAATACACAACTACTATCATCTCTGGAAAGGCACAACACTTACATCTGAACTTGACTCGTTAGAAAGGCACTCAGTCCTAGACTGAGGGTTCTTGGTAATTAACCAGGTGCCTCCATTCATAGAATGGAAGTAGCCCTTATATATGACCCTAAGTCAAAATGGCCAGCACTCACATCTGACATGGAAGGAACCAATCCTCTCACCATGACAGAATGGCAACAGCCCTTATATCTGACCAAGTGGGAACACATCCCTCAATTACATCAAAATGACCATGCACTCAATCTGATCATGTGAGAACACATCTCATAATCATATCAGAATGGCCCTCATTCCTAGACTAAGTTTTCCTGGTAACTGACCAGGCACCTCCATTCAAAGAATGACAATAGCCCTTATATATGATCATGTAGGAGCCAATCCTACAGTCATACCAGAATGGCTCAACACTCACATCTAACATGGATGGAACAAATCCTCTCACCATAATAGAATGGCTCAGCCCTTACATCTGACCATGGAAGGAACCTAATCCTCCCACCATGTCAAAAATGGCTCTAGGTCTCATCATTTCCCCTTGGAGGGAACCTCGATATGGAGAACACCAAGATTCTCCCTGAAGTACTCAAACTTCACTTTGGCCATTTCTAGAATACAATCACATCAAGGATGATTATGTCTAAGGATGACTTGCGAGCTTCGTGAGGGCCGATTACATTCAAGGACAACCTACAAGTCCATTTACATCTGAGCAACCTACGAGCTTCACTAGGATTTATGCTCAGACAACCTGTCTCATCGACTATGCTAGAACTCCCTCTTTTGAGAGATCTCGATATGGATCACATACTGGAGCTTCACTACTCCTCTCTCCCAAATAGCAAGTGGCAACATCTTTTTCCTCAGCTGTACTAAGCACCATGCAGGACTCCATCCTGCCAAACCAAGAGATCACACTTGATCCCATACTGAAGTAGCACCTCGAAGTGCTCTTCCTATCAATGGAATTTCCTGCCCAATACGAATCCACATAATCCTCCAGGTTAATATTCTTATTCGCCTCATACTTGAGCCCATACTCAACTGTACCCTTCAGGTACCTCACATCATGCTTTGCAACCATTAGGTGAACATGTCTCAATGTGTTCATAGCAAAGAAAATAGTTGATCTCGTATTCGTCAGGTACATCAAGGAACCAATCATTTGATGATACATCGTAGCATCAATCGACTCTGATGAAGACACACTCAATGGCTTCAGGTTCTATGCCATAGGTGTGGTCATGGCCTTGCAGTTCATCATCCTGAACCTCTTCAAGATCTCTACTGCATACTTTCCTTATCCACACCTCCATGTCTAGAACATAGTGCATCATCCCCAAGTCCTTTATCTCGAACTCGTTAGCAAGTCTTCTTCTTGAAAATTTAATGAGTTCCTCTTTTCTGTCAGGAACAAGTCATTGACATATAACAGGAACATCACTGGTCTTCTGCCTTCAACCTTGAAGCAAAGGTTGGAATCCTTTTTACTCTCAGTAAAGCCTAGAGTCATAAGTAATCTGTCCATCATATCAAACCTCAAGATATTCTATAGTCACTCCCTCTGAAGTGAAGCATCATACTCCCTCTATCTTCTGTACTCTATGCACTGAAACATTCTGTACCAGAGTGACAAGTAGCTTCCTATACTACTAATATTCTATGTATCCATCTAGTGTATAGACTTTGATCTTCAACCTTATGGAAAAGGTTAAGATCTTCATCAAGCTCATCATGTATGTGTTTCAACTCCCACTAGCTGCAAATGTCTCTTCATATTCTATTCCTTCTTTTCGTGAGAAGCCTCATGCTACGAATCTTGCCTTGTATCCCATGATGTTTCCATCTACTGCATGATGGAACTACGAACTTCCCGTCACGTATCGATACTACATCCTAGACATCATTCTTCTTGAACTGTTTTTCCCTTTCTTCTTGTTTACTTCTTCATAGTTTGAAGGTTCTGCATCAATGATGTCGCTACATTCGTCATATTATTCTTCATCTTGCACTATTGTCACTTGTTTTTCAAAACAAGTCTCATCCTTCTTTGCTTGTAGGCAATTTTATGCAATCTTTCCTACAAGTCAAATGCATTATTTGTATGGTTAGAAAATTTTCATAAGGCATATTCATAATGGAAAATTATTATGCATAAATATATGATCATGCAACTATTTAAGCCAATACGACATTCATCCATATCTCACAAAAACATTTCTAGATGCCTTCCATCTCTACCAGGACAACATTGAGATTGTGCACTAATCCAATATGTCAGCAAAGAGTTTTCATTCTAGATAAGTAGCAATGGANGAGCCACTTACCCATCACATACATATTAGTAGTATACTTTCATTAATGCAAACATTCTATAATGCATAATACATCAACTGAATATAAACAAATGCATAATCAAAAAATATCATGAAATGACAATTGAATACTTATCTTTTATTTGTTTCATAGGTAGATTCCTTCTTGAGTCTTCAGCTTCATCATCTTCTTCACTCCTAATAGCATCATTTCTTATCCAAATGCTAAGATGGATAAGAGGTTCTTCAAGATTTGAGTCCTTCATATTCCTCATCGCTTGAGGGATATTCTTTGGATGGTGAGAGATTGATCTTCAGTTTCTCCCGTCTTCTCTTCTCTTATTATGAGTCGATCTTCTTCTTCTTCCTAGAGTCTGCTGAAAGTAATCACTTCCTTCTGGCACACATTTCTTGCATGAATGAATCCCATAATCCTAGGAGGCCATTCAAGGTGGATATCACCACTTCTGCATTCTCCACTTCTTCTTCTATTGTTACAAGTTGTTCTTTGATTTGAGAGACCCTCATAAAGTATGACTTTATGGTCTCTACATTCTAGATCTTCATATTCTTCAACCGGTTTCTTAAGGTCATATTCTGATTTATGTTCTTCCCTTCAAATAGCTTGGTCAAGGAATTAAACATCTTCAGTTTCTTCAGGGAATACACTTGTGTTACACGGTGATCCATGATTGAATCAGCAATGATCTTCTTGGCCTTGACCAAGTTCTTTTTGTGTAAGGCTTTGAGCCTCATCTCCCTCTGGAACTAGAACCTCTCTTCTTATGTAGGTGACCAATTCATTTTCTTTAGAGAGATCATATACTTACATTATTGGATGTTGTCAAATTAAACAATATTATCATCAAGCTGATGTGATATATCACTTTGAAATGAGAACCTCAAATGAAAATAGCAAAAGTTTAGATCTTACCAATTTGAGGTGTCCGTCCTTGTTCCGGAGCTAGCTGATCTAGGGTTTGTTAGAGAAACCCTAATTTTCAAAACTTGGAATCTTTTAGATATGATTGGATAGAAAGATAGATCTCTTCAAGTTGAGCTGTCCAATGTACTCCTTTTCTAAAAACAGTGGAGGGAAGCTCCCGGAACAGGAAGCCCTAGTTTACCAATTTATTCTACAGAAATGTCTGATATTGTTTATGTGGTATCTCTGAAATTACTACTTCTATGTGTCTAAAAATTTTCACTGAGTTAGCCTCTCCCATCCCTGTTTCAACACCATAGGTTTCATCATATTTGGTTTCACAAATTGGGACTTATGATCAGTTTCCCACGGTGACCTGTTACAGGGTTGTTCAGAACAGTGACGTTGTACGGACTTCCACATGTCATTGTTTCATATTCTGGGACTAAACCTAGGAAAAAAGAACATACAGTTAGTTCGATTTTTGGAACATCTTCATAAATTTAATTTGGACCTTTGTAGCCCAAGATATATCAATTCTCCCCAGGTGTCCTGTTTAGGGATGAATCTTGGAAGATCCTGGAACCCTAACTTGGAGGGATCATATTTCCCATAATATAGTGAATATGAGGCTGGATTTTGGATACGATGTAAATAAGGATTTGATATTCATCCTGTGAAATTTTCAACTCCTGATCCTTCTCCAATACCAAGATATAGCGAATCTACCAAAACGTATAAGTTTTAGTATTTTAGGGTATTTCCAACTCGGGGTCAAACTAGGGTTTGACTTTCCCAGAGTTATACCCAACCAAAAATCTCGATCCATGTCTCTAAACTTTGATTTTGATAAGGAGAGAAATCCTATGCTAGGCTCACTCAAAAATTCCTCTTCTATAAGAATCCCTAATTTCCCGTACCAAAAACTAAAAATGCTCGGAATTGAATTATGCTTCGACAAAAAGATGTGACCTTCAATGGAGAGTCAGACTAGGATAATTTTGCTGATGGATTGTGGAGAGAGACCCAAAAAGTAAGAATCCCTAGATTCTGTAGCTGAACAATGTCTTCTTCTTAGGTTAGCTCTGATACCGTGTTATATTTTTATCATTCAAGCTAGCATTATGATCTTAGGATCTTTAACTAAGAGAATAACATGCACAACAATTAAACACAAGAGACAAGAGACACAAATAATTTTATTCAGGGAAACCATAAAGGAGAAAACCCGGCAACTTCCTCAGAGATAGAATCTGCACCAAAAGTAAAACCCGAAAACATAAAGATGATCTCCCGACATCAGTAGTCTCTCTCTCTCTGATCCCAGCAACTTCTCTCTCACTCATGAGCCCCAATGAGTGAGTGCGTGTGTGATAAATAGAGAGGCTCACTCTCTATTTATATTCTTTTGTTCAGTTGAAACTCACTCCAACATGTCAGCCTCACTTAACAATTACTTACTAGTATCGACATCTCTAGGAGTGTCTAATAACCCATGCCCCACAACTTGTGGGGACTTTTCCTCCTTTGACCAACAAGGAGGGTTATCCTTCAAACAATGGTGGGGACTATTTCCCCGACTTAGAATGACTCACCTAGGGTCAACTTCTCTAGGATAGTCTAATAACCCCAAGGCCCCACAACTACAGTGACTTTAACCCTTGACCAATAGGAGGGTTACCCACAATGACTTGACATGACTTTTTTACATTATAGAAATTCCCGATGGGAACATCAGGGCATGACATGACTCAATTACATTACATATACTTCCCGAAATAAACATCAGGGTACAATACATAAGATTTACAAGTGAATACATTCTGAAGTTACAATTGCATCAACAGTGAGAAGTCATAATTCAGGATGTGAAACATGCAATGGTATTGAGGTAGAATGTACTATGTAGCATGTACAGAAGGATAATTTTTTGACTTGACAAACCCTTTGGCCAAATGTTGGAAATTTTGAAATGATAAAAAATGAAGGATCTTGTGGTTTTTTTGCTACCTGAATCTACGAAGGACTAATAATTCTGCATGCAACATTTCTCTAATAATATTTCATAATAATTAGTCGACAATCTTGCATAGTTTTGGAATGTATTTTTGAATTCAAGTTGCATATCCAAGAGGTGGGAAGAATCTTATTTATTTGTATTTCTAGGAGATCGTGACTTGTTCACTGTATATCATGAAAATGACATCATTTATGTTGTCACATTTAAATTATAATAGGAAACCTAAGGGTCCGTTGATATATTTGTGATGTTTTATTGTTATGCATCAAGGGAAACAAACTAGATGGAAATAGAAGAAAAGAAAAATAAATGTATGCAAGTTTCTTGGAATATGTGGAAGTAAAAACATACTAAGGAATGGTGTTGCAACTTAATAGATATTAATTTGAATATTTTGGAAAATTGATGCAAATCCAATATTTGACAGAAGCATCAAAATCTTCTACCACTTTACATGAATTAGTGGAATTTGACATTAGATCTAGTTCCATGAGGGGTGGTAGCTATTACCATAGCTTGCTTTTAGTGAAGTGAGGGATGGACATGGTCAAAGTGTTATTTGAAACACTACTTGTTACAGGGTATGCCTTCATATTAATTCTTATTTTTTTCATTTTCTATTCATTTAAATTGGAGAGAGAACTATTTTCTAGGGTGTAACATACCATTCATTTAAATGTGAAACCTAATTAAAAATCAATGTAACCGAGATCCTCAATTTATTGAAAACTTGGAACTTTCCCTTTACAAGTGAATTTATTCATATCTATAGATAGATGGAAATTATCTTCTTCTTTTTTTCCAAAGAAAAAATATTATATTTTCTATTTCATAATGAAATCAATATATACATTAAAGAGTCTGATAGCTCCAAGATGGAGATTATCTTTGATAGCTTTTATGTTGATATCTTTGATAGCTTTTACATTGATTGTTTTCACTTTTCTACATATGAAATGTTTTTCCTCCTGGGATAAGTTCAAATAGGGAATACATATCTCTATTATTCTTTTAATTTGGAGTTATGGGGGACACCCTTTTTTCGGAGTGCATCCACAGGAGTTGAGTTCCTGAGAAAATGCTGATTTTTCTTGGTGTGGCAAAGCGAACTGGATGAAGTCCCATCCAGAAATTCAAACCCTCAACAAGTATTTTTGTAGAGGATCCAATACCCAAATCAAATTCTTGACATGGATCTTCCCCTATGATTAATAGTATTCCCCTAGTGATTTCCGGTCTGTATTTTGTTTAGCAGTTCCATGAAGAAGGTATGACATCTTCTATTTTATATACATTTTGTCATATTGCCATTTTCATTTTCTGTTTGGGATTTCTTGATGGTTTTATTTTGTTAATTTCTATGGGATTAGGTCCCAGTCCAAAAAACCTCAATATCATTTGGTCAATAGTTTTATGGAGGTGCAAATGAATGGACCAAAGGTAGATATTTCTATCGCCCACAACAATTAATGGAAATTATAGACAAATTATGTGCCTTAAGGCACATTTTTCAAGGCATGTTTGCATTTGATGATTGCAGTGATGTTTAATTTGTTCTTTTGATACTACTCCAAGAAAACAATGCTTGTGTTGTTTGTAAAATCATTTTCTTAAATTAAAACACAGATCCTGTAACTAGGATCACAAGATACATCTAATGTAGAATATGAGAAACAAAGACAACTAGAATGTACTATCATGCCCACTATTGAAAAGAGGATCAATCACAAGTGTCTACTTAGTTGAAGAAAAAAAAACAAACAAAATTAATTTACCTTGGGTTTTCTTTTCCTTGGGTTTTTCAAATTAATTTACTAAAAAGACACTTTGCATATAAACTTACTGAGACATTGTTTTCATTTTAGACCATTTCTCAGGTACCCAATTTATGAGTGTTGAAAATATTGGCCATATGCCATCAAGTATGCATGTCAAAACCCTATTTTAAAGTCTTTGATGTATCTTTTAAAAATCTTAAAAGAACCTTGCACAAAAGGCTGGTCTTATGATAATTTTACAAGAAAAATTTCTTTTGGACAGGCCTCCTCTCCCTAAAATGCAAGGGAAGATTTGGTAGTCTCACCCATACAGGTTAAATTTGAATCCATGGTTTTAGGATACTCTAGAGAAGCCTTGATAGAAGCAACGAGATTAATAAAAATTATTAAGTTCAAATAAGCTGATGTAAATCAATCAAAGTTGGCTGAACGACTGTAACACCCATACAAATAATCTTCCAAGGTTTTTTTGTAGGTGAAAGATCTAAAATTTGACCTGGTGTGCTATTTGATACCAAATCATCATCAAATCCAAGCATTGCAAGTGTTAGGTGAGTTTGGATGTCACAACTCCTAGAATTTTCTGCATGTTCATCCTCAACCACTTCATCTATGTCTTTGGAATTTTCCAAGTGCCTTTTGGTTCAATAATTTAGCTCATCTCCTTCTCCTCATAGTAATTTCAAAATATGTGATGAAAAGTGACAAACAAACAATCAGGAAGAAATATTTTCAAGTGCTTCCATGAACATTTATCCAAGTTCAAAGTTTGACAAAGCAATTTTAATGCAAAGCTAGGCTGCTTCAATTGGGGAAATCAAAACTTTCAATTTAGATATGGCAATCCAGATTTCATCTAGGATAGGTATCCCCAAAAAAGATAAATAATCTTAATTGAATTGGATCCAAATCAAATATGTTGGATCCTTTTGTGTATGCTAGGAAGGGCAATTTGCATACTCAAGCTTTGGCCTGAGATATGATGTATTCCCTTTTGTGCATTAATGAAATATAAGATGCATTTTCCAAAAATAGAAGACAAAGAAAACTATGATAAATGGAGGTCATTATTGGCAATATGGAGGTAATTATTGGAAATTGGGGTTTTGCATATTTTTCTATATCTCACCAAAAGCATTCAGAAGGTCTGATATGGGTAAGAATGATGATTCTACCAATTAAGATCCTTAATGGAAATTGAGACTTTGTATATTTTGCTACAACTCACAAAGCATTCAGGCCTAATCTGTGTAAGCATGATGATTCTACAAATTAAACCATTGAACAAATGTTTAGATATGGCACCCTAAACACTATATCAAAAAACCCTTGTCCCTAGGTCAGAAGACTATCAACTCACTATTTCGTGTACTGTTCCTTATTATGTGGAAAATTAGTTCTAGCACTGACTCCCAACAGGAAAGGAAAAGTCATCAATACACCAAATTTGACATAAGATAAATTTAAACTTAGATATGCAACTAAACAGAATAAGATTAATTACTCGGCTCATTCATGGTCAAAGCTGAGAAGCCTTCCTTAAAAAAAATGTTGCACCAATGACCATTCTCTTCATCTCACTCATGTCATAAGCATGTTCTAAAATTGGATCTGCAAGTTCTTGAACAGAGCCAGCTGCCCATAATGGACTTGCCTAAAATTTGAAATTTTCAGAGATAAGATTCTGAACCAAGATAAAGAAACCAAAGGAATCCAAGATTATTAAACAAAAAACGAGTAAAGACACTAGAACCATACCCACATAACTAGGCTTTCTTGTCCCTTAGGATTGTTGCTATTGATTGGTTTTCTTCCAGTTATTAGTTCTATAAGAACTACTACAAAGGAATATATGTATGTCTTCTCATTCACCTTTCCATACATGAAATTTTTAGGAGCCAAATACCTGGGAGATAATAGAAGCTACTTTTATGAAATGTTCTGGTCAGTGGTTCATATAAATGACATTTTTTCCAAAAGAAAGAGCTGATGGGAAGAAAGAAATGGATCTTTACCCAAATGTACCTACAACATTACTACATGTGATGTATGCAGATGTTGTTGAAGCCCATTTGGCTAGACCAAAATATGAAAACTATGTACAGTGCATCCAAAGTTAATGATGCATCCAAAGAGGAGGCTCTAAATTGCTGATCTAGAAAAGCATATTATAGCATCTGTAACCAAAAGATATAAATGATCCATGGAATCTTGAGAACTTATTTTTCTCATGAAGATCAATACACATGGTTCAAAGTCCTTAGATAGAAGAATATTAGATTATTTCACATCTCTGTGGATGATAGGATGAGAACAACCATCATGCAAATAATTCAAAACTTCAGCAATTCCAATGGCCTCTTTCTTCCTTTCTTTCCAGTGGACTGATGGCTTATCCTTTCCCCCTGTAAAACAACATTTCTTCATAACCATGAACAAAACTTAGCACTAAAAAATGATAAACATATCCAAGGATATAACATGTTAAATGCACAAGAACTGGTATGCTACATACCATAGAGGTTCTCTTCTAGACTTCCTATGAGTAACAGGTTGTAGACCAAAAAGACTTTTGCTCTTCAACACATTAACCAATTAATGAAACAATGTGCTTGTGCTACAAGCTAGCAGTAATTTAAAATTCCGAAAGAACTTCTTGCGCTGCTTCTACAAAAGAATTTAAATATTTAACTTCCACAATTAATTGCTCATCGGGAAGAACTCCTCTGTACACTTTACTCCAACCTCCCTTTCTAGTAATATTATATGCATAGCACAGGGAAAGGATGAGGGAACTGTTCAAATTAGGAAACTGAGTGTTAAAAAGGGACAACTGGTTGAACGAAAATAACAACAGTAGACATGATACTTGTTGCAAACCCAGAGGTTGTAGATTTTAATTCTTTGTATGTAAACTCTCTACAAGTTTTATTTTTATAGACATGTCGTAACCTATGGATCAAGGAACGTTCTTCAACTTGAGAATAATAATTTTGGGTGGAATTAGGAACATTCTCTGTAGGGATTTCCTTTGTTAGAATTATCTGATTTAAGGCCTCAATTTCACTCATGTTGTTTCCACCTTCTTGAATGATATCAGTTTTCCCTGAAAGGTATTCTGCAATCACTAAACATCTATCTGGTAGTTTCAATGTCCACTCAACCACAGACAATGCTCTGGCTAAATATCTAGGACTAGGAATTTCGTTCACCGTAATGGAACTTTTCAATAGGGGCCATCCACGAGGTGATTCTTTTCTTATTAAAACTTCTCCTGGTATAGCATATTCAATTTCATTTGTCTTGTCAGATAATATTCCTATGTCATCCCCTTTCTCTGAAATCTTACCAGAGCATCTTGAAACTGTCGAAAAGGAATCATAGGAAAAATGGCTCTCTAAATTTGTAGTTTCATCTTAAAATTCATCATTCTCATCACTACAATGACTGCGGGTCTTTCATTTGTACACTCCACAAGTTGAATTCATAGGAAAGCATAACTTGAAGGTTTCCATTTTTATTGGGAAAATGACCTACTTATCAAGCAAGTAACTGGAAGGAGTTGATGTTTCTACAGCATTATCAGGGCAGTAACTAGAAGGAGTTGATGTTTTTGTAGCATCATCAAGACTTTCTGCAGTGCAACAAGTTTCCTCGAGATCATCATTTGGGAATATTCCTTGTGCTGACCTTTATAAATAAATCAATATCCCTAGCATGGCACCAATAGTTCCTGCACCCCATGAATCATAAAACATAAGTCTCATCTCCAAAAAAGAATATCTACTTTCCAAAGAGGTGATTAGGTTGTTTTCTTTTCGTGTATGTGTTTCTTATGAATATATGTGCACTTGAATCAAGAAACAAAATATACCCATAAAAGGAATTAGCTTTTTGTTATGCATATCCTTCCCGTGGGAGATTGTATTTCAACTTTTTCAAATACAACATTGCCATTATCAACAACCAGAACAGAACAAGTGCATGGAAAATCCGTTGTACAGTAACTAGTAAGTGAGTTTGGAGACCCAAAACATGGATAATCAAGGAACTGTCTTGTATTTTTACATTCCAATGAGATTGCTTTTAAAACTAAATCCTAGAATTTGGAAGATACCGAGCATCAAAGAAGCTTGTAACCAAATATTAGAATGTTTTCTTCTTATCTGTATTTAATTAGGAATCTAGTGTGACTTGGTTATGATATGTTTCTAGGAACTGTGAAGTAAAATCCATTGTAGCATTTGGAGCTTTTGTTGAAATGGTACCTAGACGTGAGGTATATCCTTTTTACCAACATATCTCATTTGAAATTTCTTTTACTTGGATCTTCTTTTATATTAGTTAATCTGTCAAAAGCACCATCAATAAGATGGACATAGATAATTGACAGCTCTCTCTCTCTCTCTCTCTCTCTCTCTCTCTCTCTCTCTCTCTCTCTCTCTCTCTCTCTCTCTNACAAAACCAGTTCCATGCCATGCTTTAATTGTAGCATGGAATTGATTTTTTATTTGAAAAACTTGAAATGTCTTTCGATATTTAATAAAAGAAAAAATTATAAATATCCTTAATTAAAAAAAAATTATTGGGGATTCTTAATTCACATGGCATAAATATATAAACCTTGCAAAGTCTAAGAATAACATTGTGATATTCTGTGAAGTCACCAAAAGATGAATACCTTGGGAACAACAGACATGTAACTCAATGGAAAATGAAAAATGTGATTTTTTTGCCAAAATATTATAAATTTATAATATAAAGTATGCTAGAAAAAAATGTACATCTAATCTCATTCGTTATGTAAAGTATGGTAACTGGGAGGAAGAATTTCGTGGTTACTTTCTTATTATTTATGTAAGACTAAGAATTGTCAAACATATAAGAAGGAAAAGGGGAGAGTTGAGACAGATACAAAAGGTATTTTAGACTTTTGGCACACGAAGAATGCAAAACTGAATTGCATGTTACATTACTTATAAATATGTTCTCATGAATTCTTCTCTATTTTAAAAAGATTAATGATAGATTTGTGTCAAAAAACAATTGTAAAAAATTAAATTAAGTGTAAATTGAGATGAACCATGGGGTATGTATGAGAACCCCGAGTCACTAAAGGGGAAAATCCTTTGTAACAAGACATCCATCTCCTATAAACGTTTGAGTGTAATTCCTTGGCATCGACAAGCTTCAATAAAAAAAAAACTTCCTAAGATGACCATTATTGAGTTCATCCAAAACATAAAGCTACATTGATGTTGTAATTAGTAATACAATCTTCAGGGCCCATGCATAAGAATTAGCTAAGAACACTCCATCCCTTGTTTCTAGAATAAAAGGGATCTAAACATGGAGATATCAAACTTAGAAACAACTAAAATATGAGGCAAAGTGTGTTGTCTGTTAGGATTTGGACCACTCTATGTGTTTCCCCCCTTTCGTTCCCACCTGCCAACCTCATCTATTCACCAACTTACATAAGAAATATCCAAAACTTGACACCAGATCACAAAATAACTAAAGAGAATATATCAAACATAAACAACTAAAGTCTCTGGAACAACACATAGTGTGTTAGGATATGGACCACCCTATTTACTATTCCAATTATCTGTTCAATTGACAACCTCATCAATTCGCTACTATGCATAAAGCATTAAACATGTTTTCACTAAAAGGTTTTATACTCTATGAGTTATAGGGAGGTGCATTCTTATCTGTTCAATGGAAAAATCCCATTTATTGAAAACCAATCCATTTGGATCTTTCAAAGGATTGGAGGAGTTGCATGGAGCAACAACAGAGCTACCTACTTAATGTTATCACCTTATGTGTTCAATATCTTTTTTGTTTGAAATATATAATAATGCATGTCTTGAGTATTTTTAGGAAGACACCTTATTTTCTTCTAAAATATAAATATTCCATATCAGTATGATTATATTAGTATAAAATAATGTAATGGCTAGTCTACAGAACCTGGAAACTAAAAGTGCAATGATTCGTAATTTTTATGCCAGATGTTAGGGTTATTGTTTATGATATGAACTTGAATAATGTGTGCAGGGGATCTTGCATATTAGTGAATTGGGAACAAAACTTGTAGATCGAGATGAGGATGTAAGTCCAATCTCAACACATATGCTTTCCAATATTCTATATATATTTTCCTTTCTCATAAATTCCAAATCATTCATGCAAGTGGGAAGTGTAATCTAAGATCAACTCTTTGTATATATGTGATTAGATGCAATATATAAGGGTATCCATTTATGTTGATTGTGTGTCTATAACATTAAATATTGACTCACTCTGACTTAAAACATATTATAAAAGTTGGCGATTGCTTGCATGTCAAAGTTATCAAGGTGAGAAAGTTTCATTTTGTAATTATCTAGATTTGAGCCAAGTTGATGATGAACAATGGGATTGATTCCTTACTTTGAGCCTAGTTATTATGGACCCAAATAGTGCGCCAACATGTGGATTTATATGGCTCTAAAAGGCATGCCCAAATCATCCAAATCTATCAATGGAAAAGAGGTTTATGTAAGAAGGGTGATACAATTACATGCATTGTCTGCAATGATGTAGGTGACTGGAATAGACACGGTGTTGAGAGGAACATTCAATATGTGGAAAATAAGGTGATTATTGTAGCTTCTTCCTAGAGATAATATATCCCACATATGTCATGGGAGTCGATGCATGAAATTACTCTCATGAGGTCCAAACCAACGTTATTTAGGTAATAAAACTAATGATCCCATTGCTATGGCAGTATTCAGAACTAAAAATAGAGTTGTTTTAATCTATTGAAAGTAGATTTCTAGTAGGAACAGTGTTGTATGTTCTTATGATCCACCTAACTCTTCCCCCCGTGTAACTCCATGCCTTCCCAATATATAGACATGCATCATTTCCTTTCATTCTTCACTATTATTTAATGTAATCAGGGATTTATTTAGTTTCAAAGTTTGGACTATGATAAGTTTATGATGGAATTATCTGTTTGATTTAATTACCCTATAATAGAGTTCCGAATAGTATTTGATTCATGAAAATTCTTAGACATTATTGGAGCAGGTATAAAACTCTAATAAATTGAGCTTAAGTTCTCAACCAGAACTGCTTTAATTATTTTCACAATAAAATCATGATATCTTACAAGGAGGGAAACAATAGAACAGTGTATCTTTGGATGTTAGGAAAATTTTCTCTTCCTGCTGGAAGGAAAAAATTCTCGATGAAGTTGATGGGTTACTATACGTGCCCTTGAAAACTATGGCTAGACTCCTTTCTGTTTCCCATTATGGAAACAGATGAAGAAGTAAAAAAGAGGAATATCAATCCATCCATTCATCTTAATTTCCATGGAATGACTATGGAGGAACTGACACATTTCTTTTAGAATTTGAAGCCTCCTATGTAGAACTTATGATTACAAAAATGATACTAAAATCTTAGACTATTCCCTTCCATTTTGAAGGAGGTGGTACTTAGGCGATTCATCAGCCTTTATGTAAACAACATTAACACTTGGGAACAAATGAAGAATCTATTGACAATGAATTCTCAGAAATATTGATGGAAAATCAAGAGACACAAGAAATTAAATGTTCTGAACGAATAAGAGAGAAGATGAGTCCTTAGAGGACTATGCCGAGAGGTTTCACTTTAGCTACAAAAGATCCATTGACTGCAGAATATATGAAAACTCATTGAAAACAGTAATATTAAGTGGGATAATATATGAGAGGATGGAATCCCTCAATCTAATAATTAAATTGAGCACATAGATCAATGGATCAACACACAACTCATAGAATAGATCACACAATTTTAATCAGAAATTGAAGAATGAAACAGTGCGAAAATGGCTTTTAACTATGAATGTTTTCATTAATCAAAAGTAATTAGATAATTAATTACAATGGATAAATAGCCATATGCAATTCGAATCCATGTGAGGAAATTCGAATTGGTTGGACTCTACTTGACTGAATAGTTAAGTGACCTTGTTTAAATCATTATCAGAGTTCAAAATCCAAACTCAAGTGTCTAATTCAGTGTTAACTAGTCTAACTAACTGAGGTAGGTGAGTAAATGCACCTCACCTGCATGCTTCCATGCAATCCTAGCGCTAACTGAATAGAATTGAATGTAGGGAACTAGAACTGAATGTAACTGACTCCTAACTAAGCTTGACTAGTCAACAAATGAACTCAACTAATGGAGGTTGGTATTGGAACTCCCAACGGCTCCTAATTTGTAGGGATTGATCTAGGAGGATCCCAAACAAATTCATGCAAGTGTAATCAGTGGCAGTTGGCCTCAATTAGTGTTCCCCACACTTTAGTAACTGGTACATGTGCCCCAATTAGGCCAAGTGGACCCAATGGTGCTAGTGACTAAAATAGACTGAAATGACTCCCGATTTAGACATGACTCCTAATTTAGACATAAATCACCAAACGGGACAAGGGAGGATTATAATCATAACATCCCCCCTAAATGATAACTTGGAAAATTTGTGGGACCTGGTAACTAATACCATAGGTCACCCATTACAACAAGTAAAGTAAAGTAACTACTCAATACAAGGAGCTGGGGAAAAAACCACATGGGATAAAAAACCCCCTTCTAACTAAGCATATAGAATCAGGATTCATGTTTGAAAAACTTGAAAATGTGTTGCTACAATCTCTATGATGTAGCGAAGTAGCATGCATGATGTTCTGTACATAGGTATCCTGAGGCCTGGCATGTAGACTTGTCCATCTTCTCCCAAAATGATGGTGTAAGGAAGGAGGAATGTAACCTTTGCCTCTTAATGGATGAAGAGTTGTATGATACACTCTATTCTTCTGAATGTAGTGTGACTGAGCCCTTTCCATGTAGCATCTTATAGGGAGTTTGGTGCATCTCTCTGAAGGAGGTAATATTGCATGACATAGCACAAGGTTTTTAGTCTCCTGAGTGTCAGATGGATTTCTAAACATCTTCCTAGCTTCTAGTTTGGAAGTAGGGACTGGATTTGGATCTGAATGACCTTAAATATCAATCTCATAAACTGATACAGCTGGATTTGCAATACTAGTGGAAACTCCAAAAGAAGTAGATGAAATGTTTTTACCTTCCCTTGCAAGTGGCTGCTGAGAGTGCACAAGTTGTGAAAATGGCATGAAGTGTGAGAAATCATGTGCCTTGGAGGCATGATTTGTAGCACCTTTCTCTATGATGTTCCCAATATAGATATATGTGATCTCCACTGAGTCAGGACCAAATATCACTCACTTTGGAGAGCCAGTATGAGTCATCTGGTATACAAATAACAGATTTGGAGCTAAGGAGGGCACATAAAGCACATACTTGAACTTTCCATGTTCAATATTGATAGAACCCTTCCATTTGGCTTGAATTTTACTGTTATTTCCCATCTTAATACTAGGACCATCAAAAGTCTACAAGGAAGAGAAAGATTCTCTGGATGCAACCATATGATTGGAAGCTTCAGAATCAATGAGGAAGGCATGTGTTGTTGAGCAACTAGCCTTCAGTGCATGGCATGTATCTTCATGTTCTTTAGTTTCTTCTCTATGGTCAGCCTTCCTTGCACTAGAAGGTATAGTAATGTTATGTTTCTTCAAAAGAAGATCCATCTCATCAATTTTTCTTCTCATACAGGAGCTTTCTAGATGAAATCCCCTTCCACAGTAAGAACAAAGTGTCTTTCCTTTGTCATTCATCTTACTTCTCTTCGAACCTGAAGGATCATTTGATTGCTCTTTCTCCACATGAGACTCATCCTTTTACTTCCCTTTATCATTTTCTACCTTAGGTCCTCCTGCAACCAGTGCTTGATCTATGGAAGATCGAATGATCCCCATTTGGATCAACTTCTCATGCTCCTAAGTGAGAGATTCAATGAAGGAGTTAAGAGTAGGAATCCTCCAATTTGGAGTAGTAAGATTCACTAAATTAAAGGTTGATACAAATACTGAGTAGTCTGCACCATGTTTTGAGAGAATTGCAAGGATGAGTTGATCATCCTCCTTCTCAACCTTGCATGGCTTCAACTAGAACACTAGATTCTTGAATTTTGTGAAGAAGTCATTTAGTGTTTTGAAATTGGATGGATGAAGAGAAATCAGCTCATTCTCCAGTTGATAGATTGTCATATCATCCTGCTTATCAAATAAGGAGGAAAGCTTATCCCAAACCTACTTGGGAGTCTTCAATCCATTGATTTGGAAGAAAAGATCTCAAGAGATTGAGACGCACAAGAATCCATAGGATTCATCAATCCTATTGAAGTACTTTTCTTTGTCAACATAATGGATTTGCTATGCCTCTGACTTTATTATAAGTCTGAAGAGTATTTTGGAGCATAGCTGCATCTCCATGTCCTCCTTCCATTGGTGATAGTTGAAAGGAGTGAGAATCTCTATTGGAGGGGCCATCTAGAATGCAGTGAAGAAGACTGAGCTGTTGTAGCGAATGCAGTGAAGGATACTGAGCTACTTGTAGCAAATGCAGTGAAGAGGACTGATAAAACTGTAAATCAAACAATCAAAAAGACAAAATAAGGTCAACAATATACACTTTTGGAATTTTCTTCATACCCAACATAGTTGATCAAGAAAGCTTGATCAACAATTCCTTAACTTCGGATATTAAGTGGTAAATTCTATGCTTCTAGTGCAGTACTGGAAGGAACAATTTTTCTCAAAAAAAATGGATCCAAGTATGAATCTATAGTAGGAGAAGTCCTTTTCCTACTGAGGCTCTAATACCATATTAAATTGAGCACATAGATCTATGGATCAACACACAACTCATAGAATAGATCACACAATTTTACTAGGAAATTAAAGAATGAAATAGTGTGAAAATGGCTTGCAACTATGAATGTTTTCATTAATCAAAAGTAATTAGATAATTAATTACAATGAAGTACAATGGCTAAATATCCACATGCAATTCAAATCCATGTGAGAACATTCGAATTGGTTGGACTCTACTTGACTAAATGGTTAAGTGATCTTGTCTAAATCATTATCGGAGTTCATCAAAGTTCAAAATCCAAATTCAAGTGTCTAATTTAGTGTTAACTAATATAATTGACTGAGATGGGTGAGTAAATGTGTCTCACCTACATGCAGCCATGAAATCCTAGTGCTAACTGAATAGAACTGAATGTAGGGAGCTAGAATTGAATGTAACTGACTCCTAACCGAGCTTGAATAGTCACCAACTGAACTCAACTGATGGAGGTTGGTATCGGCACTCCCAGTGGCTCCTAATTTGTAGGGATTGATATAGGAGGCTCCTAAACTAATGCATGCAAGTGAATTCAGTGGCAGTTGTCCTCAATTAGTGTTCCCCACACTTTAGTAACTGGTACATGTGCCCCAATTACGCCAAGTGGACCCAATGGTGCTAGTGACTAAAATAGACTAAAAGGACTCTTGGTTTAGACATGAATCCTGATTTTGACATAAATGACCAAATTGGACAAGCGAGGATTATAATCCTAACACTAATCACATTAGGAGATAACTCATAATGAGCATATGAAGATATAAGGGAAATTTAGCAAAAGTCTTCCAAAGCTATTTTTAAAGAGGATATGAAAACATATATCCTACACTCATTAGTAGTACAATTCGACACCCTAAAGATAAAAAATAAGAAAGATGAGGCAGAGAAAGCTTTGGAATTATTTTGTCCAAGGTGAAATAAAACGCATGCTCACCATGAGTGCCAAATCAACAGTGTGTATATCTGTAGCAATTTCAAGGATAGTCATGACACAAATCAATTCCCACAGCTGGGTTAAATTCGTTATATGAAGGGACTACAAACAATACAAAGCTAATGGAGAATACATAGCTAGTTGTTTGCTTCATAAACCAAATAAGGCAAGGACCACCTTGCCAATTACCTCAAGGTATGCCTTATGAACACTCTAATTATATCTATTATACTTGGGGTAATCAATTAAATCCTTCTAAAAATTCGTTGTATCCCACTCCTCCACCTTATAAAAACAATTTCCCAACTCCATAGTTGTGACAATATCCAAAACCTTATGGCAAACAACCACCTTTCTTTCTAGATAAAAAAACCCAACAAACCCAGTGGTCCACTCATCAACAGCCCTGGAAAAGCCTTAGCAGAAGTGGCAACAACCCTCGCAACAACAAGCACTACTTCCACCTCCTTAGCAGAATCATATACCCCAACATTAAAGAGAACCACAAATTCTTGCCCAAAGTTGTAGTTTTCATATATTGTGTGATCTTGATGCAGATATAACCTAATGACGAAAAATTAATATTGTAACAAGTGATGAGTCTTACACATGAATAGATTAGTTGTTGGCACAAGAACTATAGGCCAGATATCTTAATGCTGCAAATTTTAAGTACTTATGGAGCATAAAGTATACTTTATTTGATGTGGTTTTTAATGGTTACTTTTTATACAGAGAGGTAATCAACCGAAAGTTACAAAACAGGCAGTTGTTGTAGCTTCCCAGGATCTTGCAGTTCAAGGACACGCTTTGTTTAATATGAAGGATTCAAACAAGGTTAGCTTTTAGAAAATATGATGTTTTAGTCCTCTTCTTTTGTAAATATGTCAAGGAAATGACCATATTAACGTTCCATGCAAATATGTAATACCTATAGGAAGACCAAGAAAGACTAGTTCCATGTAAACACAAATTTGAAGAGCCACGTCTAGAACAAATTCAAGAAATTGAGGTTTGTAATGATTAAACGTTGGTCTGGTAGTTGATATGGTCTCTTATTTTTTTGTTTTGTGGCATCTAATGGTGTTTTGCATTGCAGAATGATATTATGAGGTATTTTAGAAAATATTTGCATAAAAGACTCTTAATTCTGGACTTGAAAAAACAAGTAGATGGTCTAGAAATGTTGCAAAAGGTAGCACTGAAACAATTCCTTATCAAAGTAATTTATAGTTAGTGAAGTGGTTTACTTTGTTTTTTTTAGAGTTAATTTGCTTGGTGAGACAACATATCCTAAGATGCCATTGTTCCAAATTTATTCATTTTACAGGTTATTCTTTCTCATGGCAAAGAAATGGTCGAATTTGTTGATATCCTTATGCGATGGACTTTTTTACGCTTCTGCGAGTCAAACACAACATGTTTGCTTAAGGTATGGCGTCTTTTGGCTTTATTTAAAAGTGTTCTGGGTTTAATTTAAAACAAGCTTCACCTAATTTTTGTGACCTTTTTGGGTCAGGTTCTTGAATTTATTCCTGATTTTTTTGAGGCTTTAAAGAATGAGGTGTATACTATAACTTAATGTGAAGCTAAAATTTTTCTTCCTTGCATAATTGAGAAGGTATGCATTTGGTACTTTTTCTATTGTTCTTCACAATCATTTACCTAATTTAAACAATCATTCATTTGAACATTCATGATAGGAAGTTCATTACATTGATAGTTGGGGCACAATATTGAGAAGGTACGGGAAAATATACATGAATTAGAAAAACTTATGACATGCATATATCCTGCATCAAATCTTTTTACATTTATATTGGAAGGGCTACAATCAAAGAACAATCAAACCAGAATTGAATCTGTAGATCTTCTTTGATTTATGATAGATTTCTATGGGATCGAGGTATGGATTTATATTTCCTTCTCATACATCCAATGCAAAATATGATTTTAGTTGTTCAACATTAAAGAAATATTTCAAAAATACAAATTGAAATCTAGTTGTATCGGTATGATATGCAATTGAGATAACACAAAGTAGTCAACATAAATGAGGTTACTTTGAGAACTCTTTGGAGTAGACATGGGTATGATTTGCACAAAATAAAATATTAGCATATGTAACCATGCTTTGTGATTGAAAGAATATTTTTATGGTGATTCAAGATGTCTTGTAACAACATTTTATTTGTGGCAGCCTTTAGATGGTTAGATATTGAACATTATAAATAATTTCCTTCATTGTTTTTGTACTTTACAGTTCATTATTTTTCTACTGATATTTTTTTATTGGATTTTGCAAGAGTAAACTTAACTAAGTGCGCCATTAAGTATGAAGAACTTGTTGCTGAGGATTTTCCATTGAGTATGAAGAACCTGCTACTGAGGCTTTCATGCTAAGTATGGGTTAATTGAAGCTGCTACGGGATCTAAGTATTACTTATCATCCAAGTACAAGTGGGATGGTTTAGCCATTGTAATATTTTGAAAAGTCATCGATGTACTAGATGATTTTCATGTAAAGTTATATGGAGATAGTTTTTTAGAAAACTCATATTTATTGTAATACTTGAAATTTCATATAATATAATTTGTGGTTTAAAACTTATATGGTTGTACTTTATATTATTTATGAGTGTTGTAATTAACTAATTAATGTGACATTGCATAATTAACATGTGTATTAGATGATGATAAATAATGTATTTTTTTTTGTAATTTAAATATAATATCATATTAAAAATTTATATTGATTAATAATGGACACCATTAAAACTACTAAAATATAATAACCACACATAAAATGAATAAAAATGACTAAATTAGTGACCAATAAATGAGATTAATGACCAAAATTCGCATATAAAATGACCAAAAATTGAGAGATACGTGACAAAACAATGAGATATAAATGACCAAAAAAATGTTCAAAATCCGCATATCAATGACCAAAAAGTAGTTTTGGTAGCTAATTTACGGTCTTTTATTACGCTACCAAATTTGGTCATATTCTAGTTTGTCATGTGGTCATTAATTTGGACATAAATGTTGTAACACCCCGGTTTTGACCTTGTTTGCATTAAATGTATATGATGTATATATTGTAATTAATCATGGTGTGGAGCTAAAGGCGAAAAATCCCCACCATGGATTATCGTTTTTATGTTTCGGCGATTAAATCGATGTTGATGGTATTTTGTGCTAGCCAAAAATGTTATGATTTTAAATCATCATGTAAATATGTAATTAATTAAAAACCCACAACAAGCTATGTCAATGCAAAAATAATGAGATGGGGGCATGATTTCCTAAGGATATGGGGGGAAATATTCAAACCTTTGGGGCCAATGGGGAATATCAAAATGTCAAAGGGAAAACCCACCAAACTGTCAACTACCTTTCTTGTCTTACTCACCCAATAATTTATTACTACCAGAAATTGGTTGAGTTGGTTATTGCATGGGATGGGCAAAGTATGAAAACCCCATTTTGAATTGAAGAAGCCATCAGTTTTTGGGAAACACGTTTTGACTCCTTGGGAAATAAAAAACCCAAAAACATATGTCATTCTACCATGCTTTTCATGTTTGGATGTTGGCACCACCATTTTTCCTTCACATGAGCTCTCTCAGGAATTCAGAACTTCCTGTGTGTGAAACCATTCACATTTTTGGTTGATTACCTCACTTTGCTCAGGCTGAGAAATTGTTTTCGGTGATTATTAGTGGTTGAGTTTCCTTCCCCACATTTTGCTGCATTTTTCTCCATTATTTCCAAGTTGGAAATCTTTTTCTGGAAATGGCCAGTGAGTGGGAGAGGAGACCCATGATTTTGGGTGTTATTGAGCCCATCTTGGCCATGATAGGGCCAAAACGTCTCTGGGAACCGTATTGCTGCTTGTTAATCCTATATTTTTTACCATTTTTGGCAGATAAATTACTCATTTAACCATATATTTTATTATCTTTTGTATACTTTATGACACATAGATCATTATTCAACCTCAAGTATGAGTGTTTTTAAGGTTTATATAAATTATTTTATTATTATCATTTTTATGGTTTAATCAATTAAAAATAGCATTATTAAAACACATTTGATGTATTAATTGGTTTGTATAATCATTTGCAGGTTTTATAATATTTTTGGGCCAAGTTAATATGCAAAACGCATTCAGCCTGCTTTTCGCACAGCATGTCCAGCTCGTCATTCAACCCATTCCATGAAACTAGCTGGTGGTTTTCTAAATGTTGAAATGTGTTGCTGTAGACTCCAGTCTTGAAGCACACTAGCAGATAGACACTCTGTTCACCCTAGATCGACACCTAGCATATCCAACTCACGCCCTAGCCTTTTGTTTAGCACTTCGTCCAGATCACCCATCAGACTGCGTGCTGCTAAGAATTAACTCCGAGCATTAAAACGTTGGAATAGCTACAAATGATCTGGTTATCCATGCATCTGGTGATGAAGTTGTGTTATAGATACTTGCCATCCTGCGTTCTCCTTTGCTGGCCACCACATCAACCATCCACATGCTAGATTGATGCATTCAACTCATGCCCTAGAATATTCACCACTACGTTGTCTTATGTTCGCCATCAGTCACCTGTTGTGCTCAGAAAGGAACTCATGCACCACCTGTGCAGATCATTCATGCTGAAGAGAAGCCTGTGCACCACCTTTGAAGACTGTTTGTGTTGAAGAAAGGATATGCTTATGCGTTGGCCTGTGATCAGTTAAACGCCATTATAGTTGAATAATATTAGAGGGAAGTTGACCACTAAAGCGTCGACTTGCTCATCCCTGTAAATCATTATATAAAGCATCCTCTGTGAGAGAGCTCAATTAGCTAGAAAATCAGTTAGTTAACAAAGTTAAGAGAAGAGTTCTTGCTATGATTTACTCTTGAGCATTGTATTTTTGTTCCACCATATGAATAAAGAGTTGTATGCATTGCTGTTGAATATTGCGTTTAAGTAGAAGTTAGCTAGGCATCACCTATGATTGTTGAGAGGGCCCCTCATCACCCAAAGGTTCATTTTCTTTGTTTCTATTAGTTTCTTTTATGTTTTAGCTAGTCTAGCTTAATTTCTAGTTTGCTTCCATTATATTATAGTAAATGCTATTCTATTTGTTTTCTGTAATACATTAACTTATTTTTATTTTAAAGTTAATTAGTTAGATGCGCGCATATCTTGCTTTCAGTTATTTGCTTTCAGTCATTTGGTTTCCAGTCATTTTCATTTCCAACATTACTTATAGTCTTTGTTTTCAAGAATATAGAATAAGTTGTTTTTATGAATTTAGAATAGATTCAATTATGTTATTTCTTTTCCTATTTTGAATTTATGCAAGTTAATTTCCAGTTTATTTATTAGTTTAATATGCAAATGATTCCTTTTGTTCATGAATTAGTTTAAGGTTAATTTGCTGTTAAATAGGTTTATTTACTATTCTAATGCATTAGAATTACATCTGCATGGCTTTAGCTCAAGATTAGTTCATTTATGTTAGCTTTCACTATTTTAATTTTGCATCCTCACATTCAGACAACCTGTTCAGTATGTTATTCAACCACCCCTTTTAGACCCACAGTTCAGTTTGTCATTCAGCCCTTAGCTCTGTTTTTAGTGTTTTTTTATGTGTTTTCAGATTGTTTTTAGTTTTGTTTCAGTGAATGTTTGAATTATGTTTGACTATCATATTTAGATGCTAGTTTTGTTTAGCATTAAAATTAAAGTTTAGTTGTTTTAAATTATTTATTAAAGTTTTATCGTTTTCTTTACTTCTTTTACTTTGAGTGAAGTTTAAGTTATTCTTAAGTTTTTTTTCCTAAGTTTTGTTTCTGATTTTGTTTTATTTTTGTATGGTTTTATATTTATTCCTTGTGAATTGATTTATTTGTTTATATGTGTGATTTAGTGTTATATGTGTTTTCCTTAGTATGTTTCTAGGTTGTATTTTTTATGTGGTGTTATTGTTGAAAGAACTTGTAGGGCAGAACCTAAAGTTTTCTTTATTAAGTTTTCTACTTGCTTATTTTAAGTTTTCTTTATTAATTTTTCTACTTGATTCTTTTTAAGTTTTCTTTATTAAGTTTTCTAGTTGCTTATAAGTTAAGTTCTCCTTGTACCTTATTTTTTCATTTTAATAGTTAATTATTGATTGTATTTCAGATTAAATTCTATTATCAATTTTTTAGTTTATTAGTCTACCTTAGTTTAATTACTTTAATAATTGCATTTTTGGAGTTTTACTCGGTTTTTCATTTTGAAAGATCTTTCAATTTTTTGTTTGTTAAAATATTTACACAACACCCTCTACCTTCGCATATATTTTGTGTCAACTCTAAGCTTACCCACCCCAATTGATAATTAAAGAATAGGTGGATTAATTTAGACATAATAAAACACCCAACATTGCTAAAGGGCCATTTTTACCCATTCTGGAAATTCGTTTTTGTTGCCGGAACTGCTTTTCATCCAACCCAGAAATTGTATTGTGTTGTGGTGCATCTTTTGGCTTTGGCATGCATTGAATTGGGAGTGGAAATGGGGTTTGAGCATGCTTGATAAACCTAGTGTGTGTATGAGCCTCACAGACAAAGTTAGAGGTTTGACTTTCTTCTCTGCACCCCTTGAATAGCACTGGAATGGAAGGCATGGCCCGAGGGAATGCATAGTAGAGAAGGGGATACTTCCTTGTGTTGGGTGTGTGTGGATGTCTTAGAAGTCAGGGCTAGTTCTGGTGCAGGTGTCCATAGCTCTTGGATTGAGCTCACTATCTTAGTATCCAACCTTTCCAGCTCCCTATTAGCCTGATAAACCCAACTGTGTTGGCTTGGCTGAGTTTCGTGTATCCTTCGCTACGTGTGAGCCTGCTAGTTTCCCCTTATTCCTTATGGAACCATTCCTAGCTTAGGGGTGGCAGTGTTGCTGAGTGATTGATGAGCACACTAGCCTATGGTTGGGTGGAACATTGTAGCAACGTAGTTGGTTACGGAACAAGCTTCTATTAAAGATAAGTATTTTTTTGTTTAGATCCTTGCAGCTGTGTTTAATTTATAAATATGATGAACATGTTAATGTGTTGAATGAAATATAAATGATTTCATTGTTTGATAGATATTTTTGCATCTGTGTATGTTATTTCCAATGCATTTTATTTTATTTTCATGGGGCTTAGTTTCCTGGATTTTCAGCATTATAGTTGCGTCCTCTCACTAGTAGAAGGGTGGGGACATGACAGATTGGTATCAGAGATTTAAGTTGCAGTATTGGGCCTATATGGGCCAAGAAAACTCAGCTAAAAGAGACGTGAGGTAACCTCTGTTGAGCCCTGTAGTAGACAGATAAAATTTGGAAAATTTCTCTAAGTGTGGGATATTATCCATGTCGGATGAGTTCGCCTAAACGGAGCTGCTACAGTGGCTACTTTAACAAAAGTTCACCATTATAGCGAAGACGTCGATAGATTCTTTCCGTAGCGGCAGCTATAACTTGGGGATCGAGCTGCAATGATGGCTGAGTTCCCAGAGAAAGAGTCACTATGGTGGGGAGTTTGGAAAAATGTGAGCCAAGGGTAGCAGAAAATCGATGGGGGATTCGCAGTGTCGGTTGAGTCCCAAGGAGATGGCCACAACATCGACATGAAAAAGAGGAAAATTTCACCACGGAAGAAATTTTCTAAAAATATTCTAAGTGTTGGGTGGCGACAGAAAGTTGAAGTCTGAGCTGCAATGGCGGAGGACATGAGATGAAATTTGATTCACTATGCGGCGGGTGTAAGTTTGACTTGGAGCCGATGTGTGGCAGAAGGAAGTTGGAGTTTGGACCGAGAAGAAAAATTTCAGAAATTTTTCTAAGTGTGTAGTTAGCGGCCAAAATACAAAGACCAAGCCGACAAAGCGGATGGAAACCAAACTTTGAGATGCAACAGCAACGGGAGAAAGAAAAGAATCGAGCTGATACATGGAAGACAGAAATTGGAGTTTGATCCGCAATGGCGACTGGCAGAAAATGAAGTTAGAGCCGACGCGCGGTGGAGAAAAGATGGAAATTGAGCCGACATATCGGTGGCTAGAAAATGAAGAATGAGCCACAACGGTGGCTAGAAACAAAAAGTCGAGCCGCTATGGCGGTGGCTAGAAAAAGAAATTGCAGTCGACTGCAATGGATGGAAGTCAAAGATCGAGCCGCTGTAGCAGGTGAAAGTCAAAAATATTTTCGATGCAGTGGGTGAAAATTTTGCTGAAATAGAGAAATTCAGCAGGGTTTTTTAGTGGAATTTTAGGGGCCTGAAGGGTGAAAAATGGCAGCCTGTTTATGCACCAGATTGCGCGAAATTGATTTATTTACAAAAAAAATACCATTGTGCCCTTGAGATCATCGTTCTTTGTGAAAAGAAAATTCTATGATTTGACAAAGTTGTCAATATATGATGTTTCCAATATAGGTAAGTAATGTATGATTGATGTGAATTTTTTGCAGCTAACGATCATGTTTATTAACACATTTTGCATAATTATAGTCACCTTCAAAAGGGCATAATTCCACATAGTGCAGATCAGTAAAGTTGGGTTTTGGTTCAGCCATGAGGACCTTCAACATGAATGATGCACAAGATCCCTATGAGCACGAGGAATATGTTATGGGAGAAAAAATTTGTGTGGGAAATGCTGAAACTAAGTCAAATGGGAGAAGATCCCAAGATACTGCCCCATATTTTGCAGCCACCATGAGAATCCTAAGGGTGGATATGCAAAGTTATGGGGAAGATAATGAAAGATTGGTTAAGGCTCAAGAGGAGCAAAATCCGCTGAATGCAGCCATGCTGCAAAGTTTGACCGACATCCAGAGGCGGATGAACTCTAGGGACCAAATGGTAAGATTGAAAGGTAGTAAGAGTAGCACCAGAAGAAGAAAGAGATCTCCTAGTGATTCATCTGAATCTAAAGGATCCACTAAGGATTCAAGCTCTTCATCTCACAGGAATGAGAGGAAGAGGCGTTACTGGAACCATTCACGTGATGAATTTAAGAAGGCAAGGCCTCATACTTTTAATGGTGAGGTAAAGGCTAGCCAAGAAGCCGAGGCTTGGCTTCTTGGGATGAGGAAGTATTTCCAAGTTCAAGACTATTCAAGAAATATGAAGGCTAGAGTAGCCATATTCAATTTGACGAGAAGAGCATCCATATGGTGGGAGCACTTCAAGTAGGTAAAGAAGATCAATGAAAGAAAGATTGTATGGAAGCAGTTCCAGAAGTACTTCAAGAAGAAGTACCTTTCTGACATGTACTATGATGACAAGATTAAAGAGTTCCATGAGTTGATATTGGGATAACAGACCATGGAAGAATATGAAAATACGTTCTTGGAACTATTGAGATATGTCAGGTACATCAAATATGAAAAAGTGAAAATCCAGCATTTCCTGATTGGATTGCCTCAATATTACAAAGACATAATTGAGTTTTATGGACCTAGAACTCTTGAAGAGGCAATAAGGAAGACTAAGTATTGCTATGAGCAAAGCAAAGGAAAACTTGATTATCATAAGACATGGAAGGACAAGAAGAATGAGAATTCTAACCAAAGAAAGCAAGGTTTTAAACTTTATAACTTTAGGAATCAATAGAAGAAGCCGTCCCAAGTTGAGAAGCATCCAGCTAGAGTGGTGGGAGAAAATCTTGGGGAACCACAACAGAACAGAGAGCCACTCCAATGTTGGAAATGTGGAGGACCCCACATGTGCAATAATTGTCCACTTGAGAATGAGAATACAAGGCTAGCTTACAACATTCAAGAGGCAGAAACAGTGGGTCAAGTAGCAAGGGTTTTCCCTAGGATTTATGCAGCACTGGAGGACCGCCAGGAAGATCATCAGTCAATTGTGGTTGAAGTTGCAGGTAAGATTGTTGAGCAATCTGTTTCTATTTTGATTGAACTTGGTTCTAATCACAGTTACATTACTCCTAGAGTAGTGGAGATTTGTGATTTTAAGAGTGTAAAGCATAGAAAATCTTGGTTAGTTCAGCTAGCCAATGGAACTAAGATAAAGGTTAGTGAAGTGGTAGAGAAATGCCCATTGGTCATGAATGGATTGGTCACTTGTGTAGATATGAATGTTCTACCACTCGGTTCCTATGATGTTCTCTTCGAAATGGATTGGTTAGAAGCTCATAGGGTAAAGCTTGACTGTTATAATAAGAATTTTGAATGCATGGATGAAGAAGGGAACCCAAGAGTTGTGAAAGGCATTCTAAAGCTGATTTCAATAAGGTAAGTTTTAGCAATGCAATTGACGAAGTTCTATAGGAAAGGTTTCCAGTTGTATGCAGCTCATATTTTGGAGGCAATAGAGGATGAGACTCCTAGGTTGGAGGAATTTCATGTGTTGAAAGAATTGAGGGATGTGTTTCCTGATGAGATTCTAGGGATTCCTCCAAAGAGAGACATTGATTTCACAATTGAACTTGTTCCAGGAGTAGCACTAGTGTCCAAGACACCCTACAGGATGAGTACACTAGAAATGTTAGAGATGAAGATGCAACTACAAGAGTTGTTGGAGAAGAAGTATATCAAGTCGAGTGTGTCTCCTTAGGGAGAACCCATTATGTTCATAAAAAATAAAGATGGTACACTCAGGTTGTGTATTGATTACAGATAGTTGAACAAAGTCACGTTGAAGAACAAAAACCCTTTTACTAGGATTGATGACCTCTTTGATCAAACGAAGGGAGAAAAGGTATTTTCAAAGATTGACTTGAGGTATGGTTACCATCAGGTAAGAATCAAGGATGAAGACATTCATAAGACAACCTTTAGGACAAGATATGGGCATTATGAGTTTGTAGTGGTACCATTTGGTCTCACAAATGCACTAGCTACATTTATGTGCCTTATGAATAGTGTCTTCAGCAGGTATTTGGACAAGCTTGTTCTTGTTTTCCTTGACGACATTCTTATTTATTCTAAGAATGAGGAAGAACATGAAGATCATATGAGATTGACATTACAATTGCTCAGGGAGCATCAGTTGTATGCAAAGTTGAACAAGTGTGAATTCTATAAAGATAGGATTCATTATTTGGGTCACATTATCTCAATTGAGGGTATATCTGTATACCTTGAGAAGATCGATGCCATTAGGAATTGGCCTACTCCGAGAAATGTGACAGATGTAATATCTTTTATGGGGCTTGCAGGATACTATAGGAGATTCATTGAAGGATTCTCCAAGGTTGCACATCCAGTCACTTCTTTGCAAAATAAGGGAATAAATTTTGAATGGACACTGAGGTGTGAAGAAATCTTCCAGCAGTTGAAGAATATTCTCACAAGTGCACCAGCCTTGAATATTGCAGACCCAGAAAAGGATTTTTTGGTGTGTACTAATGCATGTGGAGAAGGACTTGGAGGAGTCCTTATGCAAGACAACCACGTGATATATTATGAGTCAAGAAAGCTGAAGGAGCATGAGAAGAACTATGCTAATCAAGATCTAGAACTTGCAGCCATAATAAATGATGTCAAGATGTGGATGCATTACTTGATGGGAAGAAGATTCGAGCTAAGGAAAAACCATTGCGATATGAAGTACTTGTTTGATCAACCAACATTAAATGCTAGGAAAACTAGATGGTTGGATTCTTTATGTGAGTTTGATTTCGAAATCAAGCACATAAAAGGAAAATAGAATAAGGTAGTTGATGCACTCAGCAGGAAGGTGCAAGAAATGCATGTGGCATCCATTAGTATTTTCCAGTCGGATTTGAGGCAGCATATTGTTAATCATACTATTGGAGATGAGTTGTATGAGCAGGTAAAAGACAAATTGCAGCAACAAAGTCTTGAGAAGAGATATGAGGGATGTAAATTGAAAGAAGATGGACTTCTTACATATAAAGGCAGAGTCTATATTCCAAATGTAGTATATTTGAGGAGAATCGTTATGGACGAGACCCACCAAGCTCCATTTTCTAGTCATCCACGATATTAGAAGACAATTGGTACAAATATAAAATTGTATTTTTTTCCAGGAATGAAAAAGGACATGGCTGAATATATTTCAAGATGCATGAAATGTGAGCAGGTGAAGGTTGAGCATCAACACCTAGCAAGTTTGTTGCAACCTTTTCCAATTCCAGAATGGAAATGGGAAGTTATTTCCATGGATTTTATTAAGGAATTGGAAATGGCTTGGATACAACATGATTCCATCATGGTTGTGGTGGACAAGTTGACAAAGGCATCACACTTTATACCAGTTAAGTCTACGCATAAGACTGGTGACATTGCGAAGATATTCATGAAGGAGATTTTCAAATTGCATGGATTTCCTAAGGCAATAGTCTCAGACAGAGATGTCAAGTTCACTTCCAATTTTTGGAAGGGGTTGTTTGCAGATTGGGGTACAAATTTAAACTTCAGCACTGCCTACCATCCTCAGACTAATGGGCAGATAGAGAGAGTTAACCATGTGCTTGAAGACATGCTTTGCATGTATGTGATGGACAAACCAACCAAGTGGGATGATTAATTACACTTGGTAGAATTTTATTATAACAATGGACAGAAAGCATCCTTGGGGATGAGTCCATATGAATCTTTGTATAGTAGGTAGTGTAGGATACCAGTGACATGGGATAATCTAGTGAACAGGGTTGTTCTTGGGCTAGAATTGCTCAAAGAAATGGAGCAAGAGGTTGTAAAGATCAAGCAGAATATAAAAGAAGCTCAGGACAGACAGAAAATCTATGCAGATAGGCATAGGGTGAATAGAGAGTTCAGTGTTGGGGATCATATTTACCTCAGAGTGAGGGAAAAGAAGAATTCCTTGAAGCTTAGAATTTGTGCCAAGCTATAACCTAGATATTGTGGGCCGTTTGAAGTGCTTGAAAGAATAGGGCCGTTTGTATATAGACTTGCATTTCCTCTAGCACTAGAGCTCATAATGTTTTTCATGTTTCTTTGCTTAAGAAATACATGATCCTAACCATGTCATAATTTGGGATGTGATTGAGGTGGAACCCAAGGAAGAGTTCCAAATCGATCCAATGTGCATCCTCAACAGGAAGGTCACAATGCTCCAGAACTGAACCATAGGGCAGGTAAAAGTGCAATGGGAGCACCACAGTCCTGAAGAAGCTACATGGGAGTTGGAGGATGCCATGTGATTGGCACATCCATTTTTTTTCAATTCTATGGAGCCCTGAGGCGATGCCAGTGTAGCATTTTGTTCAATTTTGTAAAGCACTGAGGATAGTGCTATTGAAGGGGGAGGGGAATGTAACACCCTTTGACCTCATTTTCATTAAATGTATATGATGTATATATTGTAATTAATCATGGTGTGGAGCTAAAGGAAAAAAAACCCCACCATGGATTATTGTTTTTATGTTTCGGCTATTAAATCAGTGCCAATGGTATTTTGTGCTGGCTAGGCACGTTATGATTTTTAAATCATCATGTAAATATGCAATTAATTAAAAACCCACAACCAGCTATGTCAATGCAACAATAATAAGATGGGGGTATGATTTCCTAAGGATATGGGTTGGAACTATTCAAACCTTTGGGGCCAATGGGGAAAATCCAAATGTCAAAGGGAAAACCCACCAAACTGTCAACTACCTTTCTTGTCTTACTTGCCCAATCATTTATTGCTGCCATAAATTAGTTGAGTTGGTTATTGCATGGTATGGTAAAGGTATGACAAACCAAATTGGATTGAAGAAGACATTAGTTTTTGGGAAACGCATTTTGACTCCTTTGGCAAGCAAAACCCCAAAAAAATAGGGCATTCTACCATGCTTTCATGTTTGGATGTTGGCACCACCATTTTTCCTTCACATGAGCTCTCTCAGGCATTAAGAACTTCCTATATGTGAAACCATTCATGTTTTTGGTTGATTACCTCACTTTTCTTAGGATGAGAAATCATTTTTGGTGATTATTAGTGGTTGAGTTTCCTTCCCCATGTTTTGCTCCATTTTTCTCCATTGTTTCCAAGCTGGAAATCATTTTTATGGAAATTCCCAATGAATGGGAGAGGAGACCCACGATTTTGGGTGTTATTGAACCATTTTTGGCCATGATAGGGCCAAAACATATATGGGAATCATATTGCTGCTAAAGGTCCATTTTTACCCATTCTGGAAATTTGTTTTTGCTGCCAGAACTGCTTTTCATCCAACCCAAAAATTGTATTGTGTTGTGGTGCATCTTTTGGCTTTGGTCTTCATTGAATTAGGAGTGGAAATGGAGATTGATCCTGCTTGATAAACCTAGTGTGTGTAGGAGCCTCACAGACAGAGCTAGAGGGCTAACTTTCTTCTCTGCACCCCATGAATAGCACTCGAATGGAAGGCATGGCCCGAGGGACTACATAGTAGACAAGGGGATGCTTCCTTGTGTTGGGTGTGTGTGGATGTCTAAGAAGTTAGGGTAGTTCTGGTGCAGGTGTCCATAGCTCTTGGATTTATCTCACTAGCTTAGCATACAACCTCTCCAACTCCCTATTAGCCTGATAAACTCAATTGTGTTGGCTTGGCTGAATTTGGTGTATCCTTGGATACGTGTGAGCCTACTAGTTTCTCCTTATTCCTTGTGGAATCATGCCCAGCTCTGGGGTGGAAGTGTTGCTGAGTGATTGATGAAAACACTGGGCTATCGTTGGGTGGAATGTTGCAGTGACGTAGCTGGTTGCGGGACAAAATTCTATTAAAGATAAGTATCTCTTACGTTTAGATCCTTGCAACTATGTTTAATTTATAAATATGATGAACATGTTAATGTGTTGAATGAAATGTAAATGCTTCCATTGTTTGATAGTAATTTATGCATACGTGTATGTTATTTCCAATGTATTTTATTTTATGTTCATGGGGTTTAGTTTCCTAGATTGTCAACATTATAGTCGTGTCCTCTTGCCGGTAAAAGGGTGGGGACATGACAAATGTGGTCATATATTTGGTCATTGATTCAAATATTTGACCAAATATATGACCAAATTAATGAACAACTAACAAGATATAAATGAACAATTTTTTTCGCCTAATAAAAGACCATAAATTAGCCACCAACGATCGCCAAACCAAAAGTGGTCATTGATATGCGGATTTTGGTCATTTTTTTGTCACTAATCTCTCATTTTCCACTAGTGGGTCTTTCCATCTACATGGTATCCTACCGTATTTTGAGATTAAGTTGCCAAGGAAAGCAGTGGTTGTTGAAGTAGAAGTGATTGATGCTCCTTTGGATTATAACTTTCTTTTATGGAGAAGCTGGACTTACTCCATGTGTGTGATTGCCTCGGTCATTCTTCGAGTAGTGGTGTTTCCACACAAAGGGAAGTTGGTTACTGTTGACCAACTTTGTTTCACTTGAAAGGTTCATTTGGAGACTAATGATTCAACTGTACCTTTGATCAATCAGACTAAACTGGCTAGTTAGAGCTTAGGGGTTGGAATGTATTAATCTTTGATGGGCACATCTGATATCCCAACCCCTATAAAATATCTAGGTTATATGAGTGTAGGGAAGTCTATCATGACGGCTGTCGATAGAAATAATCGTTGGGTCCTTCCTACCCATCATGAACCTCAATTTCCCTTATATGCAGTGGAAGTGGATTATCAAGCTATTGTTAATACCATTGTTGATCTTATCGTGACTCCTTCTACAGTCTTAGAGAAGTCAAAAGAAGCTTATCTTCTCGCCTAGGCAGAGAACTATTTATATTCATATGACTACATAGACATGGTTTTACCTTCAAATGAAGCCATTTTGGAAGCTATGACTGGGTGAGATAAGATTTGTGAAGATCTTCACCATAGGTCTTACTTTCTTCCAGAACTGAGTAGAATTGAAAACCAAGAGTTCCATGTGAGACTCGTGGAAGATGTTGATTTACTAATTAATCCTTTACCAAATGAGGGGATATTTGCTGAAGGGAATATGGAAAATATCTCTGTTACCATTCCAATCATCATTTTTGCAAAACCCAACGTCATAGAAAATGTGCATATTGGTGCAAACTGCTCTCCGGAGGAGATTGCCATATATACTTCCTTATTTAAGGAATTCTGCAATGTGTTTTCCTGGTCATATGAGGATATGCCAGGAATTGATCCATCTATTATAGAACATGAAATATGGACCTACCCTGATGCTAAACTAGTTCAACAAAAACTTCAACCTGTTAATACGCGCAAAGCGGCAGCCGTCAAGGCTGAGGTGGAAAGATTGCTAAAAGATGGGTTTATCTACCCAATTTCTCTGATGGAATGGGTATCCTATCATTCTTGTAGATAAGAAACAAGGTAAAATACATGTGTGCACTGATTTACATGACCTAAATAAAGAATGTCCCAAGGACGACTACACCATGCCCTTTATAGATCAAATCATTGATGCATGTGTGAGTAGTGAAGTATTTTCATTTATGGATGGATTTTCCGGATATAATCAAATCCAAATCAAGCTAGAAGACTAGAATAAAATGAATTTTATTTTTTCTTAGGGTACCTTCGCATACAAGAAAATTCCCTTTGGTTTAAAAAATGTCGGAGCCACTTTTCAGTGGAAAATGAAATTTTCCTTCCATGAAATCAAGAATATTGTCGAGCCTTACTTAGATGATTTTCCTTCCCATTCTCGTAAGAGGAGGGACCATCTAGATCACCTTTGCTTGATTTTATAATGATGTAGACATTATAAAATACACTTGAATCCCCATAAGTGTGGGTTCTGCATTGAGTTGGGGAGGCTACTCAGTTTTATCGTGTCAAACAAAGGAATTCAGGTGGATCCTTTGAAATTTGAGGCTATTCTAAATCTGCCTCCTCCTCCTTCCATCAGACAACTTCAGAGCCTGCAAGGGAAATCTAACTTTCTTCGACGTTTTGTAGTTAATTATGCCAAGATAAATAAGGGTTTCATGTACTTTATTAAGCATGACACTCCACTTTTATGGGATGAAAACACACAACTTGCATTCGAGGCATTGAAAAGGGATTTGATGTCGGCTCCTTTATTAAGTCCACCACATTACTCTAAATACTTTATATTGTATCTAGTTGTGTCAAAGTCAACCATTAGGGTAGTACTGGTTCAAGAGGACGAAAAGCTCCAAGAGCATGTTGTCTATTCTCTTAGTCGTGCATTAGTTGGTCTAGAACTCAGATACTCCCACGTCGAGAAATTAGCATTAGTAGTTGTCTATGCTATTCATAGGCTGCTTCACTACATTTTACTGAGGAAAACCAAAGTGGTGGAATACGTAAATCCTTTTCAGTATGTTTTGTCCCATCGCATAATCAAGAGAAAATTCAACAAGTGGATAGTCATTCTCCAATATTTTGACTTGTATTTCCAATATACTAAATCTAAAAAGTGCTTATTTTTTGCAAATATTATCTCAAAATTTCCTATGAAAGAGAATGTAGTGGTTGAAGATGACTCATTCCCAGAATAGTATATCTTTTTGATTTCCAGCTATGATCCCTGGTACATAGATATCCTTATATATCTCTAGACATTGAAGTGTCCTGCGCTCTTCTTGAGGGAAGAGCAATGTAAATTGCATGTTAATGCAAAAAAATACCTGGTCATAGGTGATATTTTATATCGTATAGGGGTATATTCTATTTTGCATCGGTGCCTCACCCACGAAAATGCTGAACGTGTCCTAAATGATCCCATAGAGGAGTGGGTGGGGGTCATTTATCTGGGTTAGCAACAAACCATAATATTTTATGTTTTGATTATTTTTGGCCCACGATATTTAAGGATTGTGTGGAGGTTGTGAAGTGATGTCACTCATTTCAACTCTACACCAAGAAAATGCGGTCACATCCTACTCTGTTGTTTCCCATCATTGCGGTGGGACCCTTCACTAAGTGTGGAGTGGATTACATGACGTGCAATCTATTTTATTCTAGGGGGCATAAATATATCATTGTCGTTGTTGACTACTTCACCAAGTGGGTAGAGGAAATGCCTACCTTCAAAGAAGACAGTGAAACGGCAGCTTACTTCATGTTTAAACAAACCATTACTCATTTTGGTATACTAAAGGATATTTTCACTGACCATGGCAGTCACTTTCAGAATAGTATGATGACTGACCTAAATACTATGCTAGGGTTTAAACAAGAGAACTCATCTTTCTTATACCTGTAAGTGAATGGACAAGTAGAGGCAGTAAAAAAACCTTGAAAACCATTCTAAAGCATACCATTAACGCAAGGAAGTCAAATAGGTACATCATGCTATATCCCACACTTTGGGCGTACCAGAATAATGTCAAGAATACTATGGGTTTCTCACCTTTCTAGATCATCCACGAGGTGGAAGCAGTCACGTCAGTCGAATGCGAGAGTCCATCTCTTAAGATAGCTATTCATGTACTTCTTGACACTATGGAACTAGAACATTGTTTTCTTCACTTAGAAAATCTGGATGAACGACGTAGAGATGTGTTGACAACAAACAAAGCTCATAAGTATAGGGTAAATAACCAATATGACAAAGCAGTTAAGCCAATATTTTTCTCTGAGGGGGAGCTTTTTTTTCTCTAGGATAAAGACAAAGAACCCCTGGGGCAGGAAAATTCAAGTACATGTGGTTAGGTCCCTACATCGTGTCAAAGGTATTGAAAAGGGGAGCGTATGAATTAACTAATTTTGATGCAAATAATCTACCTAAGCCTAGAAATGGACTCTACCTGAAGAAGTACTACACTTAGGCATGGTGTTTTTTCTTGTATTTTTATGTACAATATTTAGCTAGTTAGTGTTTCTTATATAGTTTGTTGGTTGTTTCAGATGTCATCCGAGTGGTTCATAGGTTTTTTCAATGGTTCTAGCCGCCATATTTGTAACCTGGCTTCAGCCACATGGGTTTTCTCTTCACCCTCAAGACATCTAGTTGCCTCTCATGGTGCTTACTTAGGTCCTACTAGTAATAGTGTGGCTGAGTACAGGGAAACTATTGAGTTGTTATGGGATGTTATACTGCATGGAATTATCCATTTGGAAGTTAGACTTGACTATCATCCAGTGGTTTCCCAACTCAATGGTGATTATCAGGTGCGAAACCCTACTTTGTTACGTCAGTTTTTGCGTGTAATATTACTTGAAAGAAATTTTGAATATATTTCATTTAATCACATTTCAAGGAATGAAAATTCAATTAATGATACTTATGCGAACTACATATTATACTAGAACTTAATAAACATTTTGTATATAAATATAAAAGACACATTTGAGATACATGTAAATAACCAAGAAAATATATATATATATATATGTAAAATATCTCCATAGATAGATCGAGTTTTTGATCCAAGTATCCTTTCATAACTGTATAAATATTAAAAAAATAGGATCATAATCCATATGTATGCCTATGTATCTAAGACTGCTCTTCAGCCTCCTCGGTTGTGGCTACCTCTTCGGCCTCCCTGTAATGTATAACAAACCTGGCTACCTTCCTAAAAATAGATATCCAAGTCGTCAAAATCCCTACTACAAACTCTTGCATGACAATGGGAATCCACTCTATCTGCATGGTAGGGACCCCTTAGGTTATCCTAGACAGCTTCCCCTCCAGAAATCATAGTATACTCTGGTCCCCACCCTGTGTGGCTCGCACAAATGTCCTAGGTGCCCATCGTAGAGTACAAGTCCGACATCTGAAAACACATTTAGAAAGGATCAAAACTCTTATACATATGTATATTACATAACTTAATGATTAAAATTCATAAGAAAAATCAAATAACATAAAAAGATAAAAATACCTATCTTTCCCCATGCCTCCCTTGACGGGAGGACAAGGTCACTATCTCCTCGGAAGTCCAATACAACATATGGGAACTGCTCGAGCACTGGTACTTTCCTTTCCCACCATAGATATAATTCATCATCATAAACACTTTGGATGGAGCCTCCTCCACCTTGATGAAGAAACACATCTCCCCATCTAGTTAGCCTAGGATGGCGAGGGGGAGGTGGTCGTAATGCTACTACAGCGCTAATAGTTGGAACCCTCTCAAAGAATAACGCCACCAAAATGCTTGCAAACCTGAAGTTATTTCTGTGTCTTCTCTTGCAATTAGAGATTCGTTTCCTCTTGATCGAGATCATACCTGAGCACCATTCAAATACTATACCCTGCATGCACTCCACTGAAATCCGCATATGAGTCTGAGTGGCCAAATGCAGTCAAGATGAACTGGAAATCCTTACCACTTTGATTACCATCACTTGTAATGGAAAGTTGGTTATGTGAGTAATTGGGACACATGTCCCCTTCTTCTGTGTGCATGGTGGGTAGTAAGTGTCAGTGTAGTCCTAAATACTCATAGGGTCACCACCCTTACCTGTACCCTCAAGGTTCACGAACATTCCTCTGTCGGAAAGCCATGTAATGAAGTATATTTCCTCTACATTAATCTCCAATATCACTCCTTGAAGATCAAATAGACCAAGGTCATGATCCCAGTAACTGATCAGATTCTCTAGTAAATGGACATTGGCCCGCATGCCGGAAGTACAGTAGAATTTCAACAAACCACTTCAATCATTAGAACCCATCACTATCTTTTGGTTTTGGCCATATTTCAAATTTTTCTAAGTCACACAAGATATGTGAATATGCTTTAAAAATATCATGGGTCATCCATGGGCTACTCTTTATCAACTCGTGTATAAAACACGTATACGCAACTGCTATAGCAGTAGACCCACGTATATTGCGTAACCTATGTAGGGCTTGCACAAAATGATAAATTTTTACACCAAAATTAAAAATTGAGTGGACGAAAAGAAGGAGAAGGGAGAGATGACTAACTTTCAACTTGCGGATTTCGATTTGGTCCAACGGTTTGTCCTCGGTGAGCAACTAAAGTCATAGGTAAAAACTTGCAAAGTATAGTAATTTTCCAAAATGATATTTCTATTTTTGTTTTTGATCTATTTAGAAGAAGAAAATTTAAATTTTTAACCTATTTCCTATAGTTTAAAAATCATTTTTTAAGGAATGGACTAATACCATGGGTTTTTACTAATTGCAGCAGGTCCGAGATCATTTAAAAGTTTTTTTTCCATCACATATAATGTAGGATTTGGTCATTATTGCTGACATTGTATCTATCCCTTATCCGTTATTAAACCCTAGGATCACTTTTTTATCCATGGAATATGGTGTTAAACCATTTTTGATCTAGTATACATCATTGTTCCTCCGTCGATAGGGCCTCCTCATGGGTACCATAGTTATAACACTTTATCGTCTTTTGGTACCCATGTCGTAGTTTTGCTAGGTTTGCGGAAGCCTTCTTAGTTGTTTTTCATGCCAAAATGAACCTCATTTTGCATCTTTTTATGAGCTATCCATGTTATAAGGCTCCTAGCACTTATGGATTTTTATTTAGGCCTTGGTCTGACTCCTCAAAATAGACTAGACTACCAAGTAAAATTGTTTGTTTAGACTCATTAAGAATAAGGGAACGTGCATCCACATTAGTGGTAGTTTATCGCTTTTTCGGACCATGTGGAATATTTACGAAAAATGAGCACTCTTTTTTTTTTAGAATTGAGAAATGTATATTTATGCATAGTTTTATCACTTTTCTGGACCCGAGGGACTAAACTTACAAAAAAGGAACACCCGATATGAGCCTAGTTTTCTCTTTTTCGTGCTCTAGACCCAAACATGAAAAATATTCCAAGCGTAATTTATGTCTTTGTCATGCTCGCAAAACCTAAAGAACCAAGCATCAAGTTTACTATTGCAAGCCCCATTTCTTATAATCAAATGGATATTTCCAAGTGGTATTTCCTTCCTTCACACTGGTTAAAATTAGGCTATCTCCCACTTCTGAAGGTGCATCGGTCTTGTATTAGTTTACCCCCTATTCGAACGTTGCTGACTAAGTATGAAAAAGGTATACCTTAGTTCTTTGGGAGCTAAGAGAGTTCTTATGTGGATTGTCTTATACTTTTTTGGCCTCATGAGACTAAATTGTACGAAAAAGCACCCCCTTAGAGTCTTCTTCATATTTTTTAGACTCTCAAAATATGAAAACACCAATGAGCATGTACTAGTTTAGGCTTGTAAAATCCGTGAATCAGTAACATTATCAATCATTATTCTTTCCCATATTCAATACTGTAAAAAATGAAGAGAGACTCGAGTTAAATTTCTTGGAATCATTAAAATTTAATAGGAAAGATAAGGAAGAATTAATCTGTTTGTGTTATAAACAGTGGCAGCATGTCATCCTTGAACAAAGAACTCTCTAAACTTTCTGATACTCATGTCTCAGTTTATAGTTTTAGCTCAACTATTACTTCAAGTTTTTACTCCTATGCTTTTCCTTTATACATGGGGAATATAATCATGTCTCCTACATGACAGATAAGTCTAGTTGTCCTATCTACAATTCAAAAGTTTCCTTGGGTCATCTCTATGTCGTGCTCATTGTTCAAGGATCTGTCCCTTCATCTGATTAGTATCCTGATTCCCAACATTATCCTATATGAGAATTACATGTGTTTACCTTCCCTTATCCAGTTTCCTGGTCACTCTTGTGATCTGTTGAAGGATTCATTGCCTTCCTCCTCAAATCATGGTTTCTCATAAGCATCTCCTGAAGAAGAAGACCTATATTTTTTACGATGGTACCTTAGGATTCACTACCATTATTGGTGAACTCCTTTGCTTCAGTTGTCAGCATCACTCATTTACTAACGTCCTATTGAGTTCCTTCCATGTTCGAATTCAACACATCTATTCACATGGTAAGGATTGTACCAGTTCCTTTGGATTTGGATGAAGACCTTAGGTTCACTTCTATAACCTAAGTTGCGCCAAATTATGTTATCTTGAACTACGCTGCTTCCATATTTTGAAGACTCATCATTGTATATTGTGGCTTCAATCCATCTTTGTAATATATGTGGTCTTGTTACCTGTATCATATGATGTAATCAAACATTGTAAAGGAGCTAGTGTTCTGCTTTATTGAACATGGAATCCTCATATATGATTTTGTATATGACTTTGATATGTATTTGTTTCAGGTACCTCCTATGCTGCCTTGGTAACTGATTTCTCCAAGATTAAAATATTGTAATGTATTTTTACCATCGATTCCCTTTGACCTCACACATTAGGGGGCATCTATTATCATGTAAAATGACACTTCTTCATCCGATTATTGACACCCAATGTGTCGGCACACAAAAGGACAAAATGGATTGAAGTATCCAAAACACTATACATGGGCATGACCTTTGATACACCATTACCTTACCAGCTGGATTTATTTTTTGTATGGACATTAGGTTGAAGATGCGACTATTTGCATAGAAACCCACATATCATACTCAAGTATGTGCATTACATCTCACGTATATATCATTAGGGATTGAACTCATGAGTTTCCTTAAAGAAAGTTGTGCACCATATGCGACTTTCCTATATCAATAGGTGCGTATTCCTTAATCCAAACTTAAAAAATATAAACATTATTAGTCGAGGACACTTGGGCCCTTAATCATAACTATCCCAACTTCCTCAACCATATCAAGCTTTGTAACCACTCCCTTTCCTCATGTATAAATAGAGGGTAGGGGTTGAGGCTAATCAATCATAAGTTATAGAGGAAAGTTATGCTGGTAATTGGCCTTCATATATATGGGAGAATCAGAACTCAGTGTCCTTGGTTTGTAGAGGAGCACTTGCCTCAAACGTTGGGTTGTAATCTCACCACACTTGTTTATCAATAAAGAAATTTCTTCTTCCAATGTTTTGTCTTTGCACTCTTATATATTGTGATTTATGAATTATCTTATTCTTTCATTATAAATATGTTATTTAATTAACCTTTGATATAATATATAAGATATTGCAGGAATATCTTGTTATTTACAGTCGATTGGAGATACCCTGGAAGCTGTGGAAGCAACTTGAAGAGAAGAAGAAAATCTAGGATCGACCATCATAAATAAGGTATGCCTATTTTCTTCCTATTTCTATTTCAAATAATAAAAAGGTTGATTGTATGCAAGTTATTTTAGTAAGATAGTAACCCCAGAGAACTTAGATTATAAGGGTGTTTTTCCCTAAACAACACATACTAAATTTACACACAATAAGAGTGCTAGGACCAAGTATAATATAAAGGACCATAATTCAACCAAAGGGGGTCACAATAAGAAGCTAACGAAACCCCAATACCTATAATAGCAAGGTGTACCATAAAGGTGGATAACCAACCCCTTTTACACATAGTACCAACAAGACCAAGGACTTTAATCTTGTATCTCTCTCAAGGTACATCGTTTCATATATTTTTATCATCACTGTATAAGGAGAAGATCCAAATGAGATTCTATGGTCCAAATTCATAATAGTATAGTAATAGCAACTGAGTGAAATTTACAACATTGTGCTAGATGTGAAGTAGTAAGATAAGTTAAACATAATTTTGATCTCTTTCAACTTTAGCACTCTTCCATGATCGTTGTGCTAAAGTGCGTCCTTGATATGCATAGTAACAATAATCACAAAAGAAAATTCAAGACCAGTAAAATAATTAGAACTTAATATCAAAAGATATTGGTTTATACCTTCCTGATACTCAGACACATTTAGAATCATACATTGTCTTTCAAGAAACAATTCACGAAGGAACTGGATCATACCTTGAGAGAGAGAGTGTGTTAAGGTAAGCATAGATCTTATAAGGCTATAAGAAAATAGTGCAGGGAGAGGGTTGCAAACAACATGGGAAGGATAACTTAATTCAAGGTGTTGCATTTTATTATTGGTTTGGATTTCTATATGTTTAGTTTCAATTTGAGTGTTTAATTGTGCAAGTTTTTCATAATTGATGTTGCCAACCATTAAAACTGGAACAACTCATTAACATGGAAATCAAATACACTCATCCCTATGCATGGATTCATGTGGAACAATTATCAATTTCTATTTTTCCTCTGTGAATGATGAAAATTTCTCTAAGTCATACCCATTAACAAACAAAGAGATGGAATGCTATCAGAACTTTTTGTTAAAAAAATAAGATTACCTCATAATAATTTCCACTTCCAAGAAAAAATCTAGCTATGGGTATGATCCTCCTAGCAGTTTGCATGTTGTCGACCTTGACAGGTTCAACATCAACTTCAACAAGTATGAACCTAAACACAACCTTGACAAGTTTCTCATCTCGACATGCATCGTTGACTCCAACATCTTGACATGACTACGAAAAATTGTCTCTTTGTCTTCCAATCGTCTGTAACAATTGAACTTATGAAGCGTTCTAACTTATTTGTAACTGAATGTAGTGGGTAGTCACCCAAGCTTCTCAGCATCCTATATAGGCATGTACACTATTGTAAAATACAAGCAACTAATAGAGTAGTAATGGAATATCAAATATTGGTTCAATTTTTTGCATTATTTATATGTGTTTACTTTCTGTCTATGTAGTGTACTTCCTTCTTTTCTTATTTTTTTATGCTTCCACCATAATAGTGATCAATTCATTCAGTCAAGCTATTCTCCTCTGAAATTTTCCTGGGCACCCAGATCATTGGTATCATAGAAAGATTCATATCTTAAGTTGTGTAGACACTTCTATCAAAGTTACCTAACTTATGCCTCTTCAAACATGCTCGCAATACAAGCAAACACTAGCTTTGAATTTAAAGAAGATGGCCGAAGAAACAGAGAATATTCATCCAATTGACGAGATAGATAAACTCATAGAAAAAGAACTAGCTCGCCAACGAACCAAATGTTCATCCAATTCAAAGAGATTCTCAAGCGATTCCCTACAACCTCTGGAGAATCCTCGATAAGATCTCACTCCAATAAAATTATTCCCTTCAAAGTCCAAATGAATAAGGATATACCGAATCTTGAAGGTAATGTTGATGCAAAATCCATCGATAATTGGGTACAAAAACTTGAATCCTACTACTCTATGAGTAAACTCTTCCAGGTGGAAAATATCATCATTTCATCCTTAAATATGTCAACCTCTGTGCACTTCTAGTGGGAGAATCTATTGACAAACATGGAATGAGAAGGATACCCCATAGACACATGGGATAAATTTGTTGCATACGTCTGAAAGGAGTTCTACCCATAAAAGTATATTGAGCACCAATATAAGTGGTGGCATCTAAGGAAATGGAAAGACCAGTCCATGCAGAGTTACATTGACAAGTTCTATTGACTCATGGCTAGACTTGACGTCCAAGAACAAGAGAAATTGCTTTCCTTAAAGCACATTCAACAAGAGATGGATTTTTTGACTATCAGTACGCTTATTGATGCATTCCACTATGCAAGCAAGCTTTATGCTAAATAAAAAGGAAAATCACATTTCATCATTAGAGGAAATTTGAGGTCTAAAATGGGTCTCCTAAGAAAAATAATAAAATAATAGCTATTAATTTTGGAGGAAGAATGAAAAAAACTATTTTTTTGTTCATATTCTTGACATATCTCCCTGTGTTTTTACTCAAATTCCAAGCGGGAGAGCTCGTTGGATGTGGAATTTAATTTTGCATCCAATAAGTACCCACATTGCATACTTTTTATAGACCCCACTGCCCTAAAAATAAGAAATACCTGAAAAAACATGATGATGATGTCATACTTTTGACGGACCCCGCTACCCCAAAAATAAGAAATACCTGAAAAAATGTGATGATGATGCCATCATCACATTTTTTCAGGTATTTCTTATTTTTAAGGTAGCAGGGTCTATCAAAAGTATGCAGTGTGGGTACTCGTTGGATGCAGAATTAAATTCCGCATCCAATGAGCTCTCCCGCTGGGAATTTGAGTAAAAACATTGGGAGGAATGTCAAAAATACGAACAAAAAAAGTAGTTTTATTTTATGAAAAATATGTCAATTCAACCATTATGGTTGACTCATTTTATTGAAATTCTATTGGTTCATGAATTGCAACTCACAAAATTTATGGTTGGCGCGTTTTCTTATAAGGCCCATTTTAGACCCAAAATTTCCTCTAATGTGAGCAATCCAATAGGTCGAACATCTAACAAGAAGTCACTAGCTGAATCAAACAAGTCAAGACAACCTTCTCAATTAAATCGACCAAATATAGCCTATCACAAAAAACACTCTCAGAAATACAAAAGGTAACATAGCAAGCAGACTTCTACCGGGAAATTATGTGATTATAACAATTCATCGTGGCATGATATGTCAGAATGCAATGCTCGGAAGAAATTTTTGACAAAATTGTTGACATATGAATTGTCTGATGAATCCCTAGTAGAATTTGACCTAGATGCATCGACCCTTTTGGATGCGACATTGACCACTCCGACAGCCTCAACTATCGTAGAAAAGGAAAAATGAGAACTCTTGTTCCATACATAGATATGGGTTCATAAAAATCCATTACATATGATTGTGGATAATGGTAGCCAGAAGAACTTCATTTCTGAAGATCTCATGAAGATACTTGGTCATGTCACCACTCCACATCCCCATCCTTACAATATTGTTTGGATGAAGGATGGACAAGAACTAAGGATCACCTAACAATGCAGACTCTCCTAATTCACTATTAACTAAGCCCTTTAAAGACGAAGTACTATGTGATGTGGCACTACTTTTCGTAGTTAACACCCTATTTGGGAAATCTTACCTATGGGATCAACATGGAAGTTATCAGTCATAGCCTTAGAAGGTGATTTTCATAATTTTAAATCAATGGTACGACATAACAGAGTGACAACCTACATCAATGGTTGCTATGATATCTGCCAAACAAACAAATAAGCTTATCAACCATGCTCAAAAAATCGCATTGATTATGATAAAGCCTCAACATTTCAAGAAGAATACAGTAACCAAATGTTGACCCACCGACCAACGCAACTCCCGACAACAACAACAGAGAAAGCACATTCTTGAGGAATAACAAAACGTATTTCAATATCCAAACATAGTACATTTACATTGCTAGGTAAAACAATCCATTGAACTTGTTCCTAGTTCTTCGTTACTTAACGTATATGTTTACAGAAGATCCATTCTCTAAAATGAAGAAATCCATAGACAAATCCAGGACTTGACCAGCAAAGGTCACATCTGACCTAGCTGCTCTCCTTGTTGAAGTCCAGTCGTCCTTGTTCCAAATAAACATGGGACTTGGCACATGTACATCAACTATCGAGATCTCAACAAAATATTAGTAAATAATAGGTACCCTCTTCCAAGGATAAATGAACTCATCAAATTTATGAAAGGTACTAAATTATTTAAAAATCTTGACCTCAATTCAAGATATCATCAAATTCCCATCGATTCCATCGGTGTATGAAAAAATTCTTTCAAAACCAACAAAGGATTTTTTGAATGGTTAGTCATGCCTTTCAGTTTAACCAATACACTTATGACCTTCATGATATATATGAATGACCTTCTATGACCTATCATTGTCAATTGTTTCATTGTCTATCTCAATGATATCATGATTTGCATTCGATCATGGGAATAACATGTCAAACAAATTCGAAAAGTCTTCGACACTCTCCAGCAACATCGAATATATATGAACATGGAAAAATGCTCATTTGCGATGAATAGCATCAAATATTTGGGGTATGTAATTGACTCTACAGGGATTCATGTCGACCCCAAAAAATTATATATCCTCAAATACTATCCCATTTCTCAAAAAAATCATGAACTAAGAATTTTTCTTGGTTTGGTGAATTTTTATTGACAATTCATACTCGGCTTCAGTCACATAGCCTGGCCCTTGAATCAGTTGACTAAGGGAAATGGGAAAACTTTCTTCAAATGGAAACTGACACAACAACAAATTTTGATGAACTCAAAAACAAGATTTGTACCACCAGTACTCGTGTTACCTTATTTGCATCATCCTTTTGAGATTGAGACAGATGCATCAGACTATGCTTTAGGATAAGTGATCACTCAGTCTGGTAACCCAGTCACTTTTCATTCTGAAAATTTTAACAACATCGTTAGAGGGTATTCTACGTATGTGAAATAAATGCATGCCATTGTGTAAGACCTTAAGAAATGGAGACATTACATACTTGGGAAGGAAACAATCATCCTCAATTACCACAAGTCCTTACATTTCACCCCATCCCAATTGAAATCACATACAACTCAACAAATCAAGTGTATTAATTACCTACAATAGTTTTAGTATGTAATTAAGTATCGAAAAGGTAAAGACAATGTTGTTGTCGATTTTCTCAGCTGACCACCCATTACTCTATTATTCATAGTGACGAGTATGTAGGGTTATGACATCACCACTTGTTCGCAATTTTATTTGATATATTATGACTTATATGCAATCTATCGACATGTTTAGGTCAACGTGATGTCTACTATCGACTACTTCCTAAAGGACACCTTGTAATACAATTTTGGAAAACTTTGTGTACCGACCGGTGAGCACTGAAAGCATCTCATTTGGGATGCACACTACAACAAGACTATAGGAAATTTTGGAGTATCAGAGACTCTTGTTATCCTCCTATAGTATTTTTATTGTCCTTCCCTTAAATCTTATGTCAATGGGTACATTTGATCATGTGTGGTTAATGCCATTGCTAAACCGTCAAATCAACGACAAGGACTCTATATGCCTTTGCCAGTTCCTGGTCGACCATGGGAATATATTTCTATGGAATACCTGACGTGATATCCTACTACAAAACCTTAGAATGATGCAATCTTATTATTCAATAGATTCTCCAATAAGGATTTCCTCATACCATGCAATAAGTCTACGAAATCACAACAGACTGCTCAACTATTCTTCGAACATGTTTGGAAACATTATGGCCTTCCGACGACCATCATTTCTGATAGAGATTCCATATTTTTTAGCATATTTTAGAAGACTATCTGGAAACAAATTGACAAGAGACTTTCTTTGACAACTTCCTTCTTCTGATAAACGGAAGTTGTGAATCTCTTGGTAGTAGAACTTATTTGCATGTACAACCACAAGCATCGTCATACATGGGATGGAATTCTCCCATACATACAAAATAGTTACAATCGTGCTTAACAAAACTCTACAAGAAAGATTCCATTCAAGATATGTTATGTATTTCAACCCTTCACATCCATCGAATTTATGAGTCCATTGACATAGTCGAACAACACCAAATTTGAAGGATGAGAAGTTTAAAAAAATTGAAGTTTCAAGACCAAATCTACAACATTCAGAAGCAAGCACATGAAATGTTGTAGTGAGCTAATGCAAAAGGTAGTTCCCGACATGATCAACATCATACTCCTCATTCATACCAAATTGGGGATCAGGTTTGGTTACACCTAAAGAAGAAGTGCTTCATTGGTCCATACAGAAAGTTAAAACCTTTGTGATATGGTCCATACACTCTCCTTAAGTATATTGGAGAAAACGCTTTCCATCTTGACATTCCTCCATGCTTGGTTTTTCATAAAGTGTTCAATGTGGATATACTTTGACCATACAATGCACCCTTTTTGGAATAGAACAACTTGAAAATATAAGAACTCGAGGACATCCATCAAGATATTCAAGATTCTTTTCCTTGTGACACGATCGTGGGACGATGCATATGCCATACAAGGATGAACTCCATTCCCTTTTTTTCAAGTGGCTAAAGTTGGACATCTCGTAGCCCAAGGAAAGTGGTACTTTGCTACTAAATTCACCAACAAGTTTCCTCACCTAAATGAGAAAACAATGGGGACAATTGTTTCTTAAGGAAGGAGGAATGATTCAACTAGTGGTTGGTATGTTGTCGACTTCAACAAGTTCAACATCAACTTTGACAAGTCTGAACCTCAACACAACCTCAACAGGTTTCTCATCTCGACATCCATCTTTGACTCCATCATCTCGGCACGACTACAATAGATTGTCTCGTTGTCTTCCCGTCGTTTGTAATGGTTGAAATTCCAAACCATTATAACTTATTTGTAAATGAACGTAACGGGTAGTCACCCAAGTGTCTCGGCATCCTATATAAGCATGTACACTATTGTAAAATACAAGCAAGTAATAGAGCATAAATCGAATAACATAGAATGGTTTGAATTCTTGCATTTTTTCTATGTGTTTTTGTAGTGTATTTCCTGCATTGCTTATTTTGTTATGCTCCCTCCATAATAGTGCTCAATTCATTTAGTTGAATTCTTATCATTCGACATGTTCTTGGGCACCTGGATCAGGGTAAGATTATTATAGATTCTATTGATGCCATAGTTACAATGGATAAAAATAATGCTCAACCTTCTTACAAAAATGAGGGTGATGATTATTAATAGATGTATCTTGGAGGTGTGTGGTGTAGAATTGATGCACATGGTGAAGAGTGACCTATAATTATTGTACATTTTGTATTATGTTTTATAGTATTTATATTTTGGAAAATAAAAACATTTTAATTTTTTGAAATGAGAAGGAATATAAAATTAAAAATAGAGTAGATAAGCAAAGGGAATACATGATATAGAAAAAAAGGAGTGAGAAGGAATGAGGTACATACTAGAATCCCAAAAGAGGACTAGATTCGTTGTTTGCATACAAATGTAGACTGCATCGAGAACTAAATACAGAGCAGACTACACATGAAAAAACAACCAAATAGTTGATGAAAAAGACTGGATGTGTAGAGAAATAAAATCACCCAAATGTTGAGGAATAAAATATAGTTCGTGTCTAGAATGCTGAATACACAATGCAACCACGGGTTTCTTGGTTGATGGTGAAGGAAAGAAATTTAGTGACAAATAAATAAATAGTGATGGTAGACCTGTGAAGGCATAGATCATCAATGCATAATGATGAGGATACTAGGAAACAAATGCGACATGGAAAATGATAACAATGTAGTTGACTTGTCATGAAGAATAAAATTTCAGAGGACCCATTGTAGACAAACACACTATGCAATCAATGAACAGACAAAGGAGGGAACCAATCACAAGAAAATAGTCCACACATAGAGATAACATGTGTAGTATCATTCAAAAAATTATATAAGCCATCATTATAATAGGTTGGATTCATAGCTTGTGTGCAAGTTTAATATCTCTTATTAAAAGTCTGGTAAAAGGATAGTGCAAAGCTCGAAAGTGTCAACCCTAGAGACCATGGAGGAATGAACTTTGCATTAGAAATAAAAATCACATAGAGAGAAAGTGGGAATCCCCATTATTGGAATATCGCCATCCCAAAGGAATTCCCTACCATAGAACAAATGCATTCAAGGCTGTCCATTAAAAAATCTAAAGAGAAAAAGACAACTTGTGTAGACTTTGGTTGCGAGCATCACTATCCATTTGGAATGAAGTATGAACACTAGTATAATTAAAGTAACAACCATGTATTAACATTCATTATGGAATTCAAATACTGATTACATGTGCATTTAGTTGAACCAATTTCATATTGAAAATAACTAAAAATGCTAGAGTAGATGTATTTACTTGGAGACTGTGTGTATGTAAGCGAATATCCAAAACAATCCAAATGTATCAATCCTCCATTTAGTGTCAAACAATATGTGACGTTTGAAAAATTGTATTTCTTTGTGTGTAGGGATCAAAGGCATGGCCCACAAACACAAGAGATGGGTTTTAATGAAAGAGGGCTGCCACTGTAAGGGAAGCCCTAAGGTATGGTTAAATGCCACAAAGTGTAATAAAGGGGTTTGTGCTAGACTGAGAGGAGGGTAAAGGATTGTCACCAATAGGAACGATGTTGTAACAACCTTAGGGAATATTCCAAAGGATGTGGTGTTAAAGGTAAGGAAGGGTGAGGCTACTAACAGTTTGTAGGGTGATCGAGGGGGTAGAAGCAGGATGCTTCAACAACAGGGGGGAAGGGTAAAGGATGTTGCTATAGGAGAAACATACCCGAGTTACTAGACAGCCTAAGGGCTATCTCAAAGGAAAATTTGAGGGTGAAACTAGGGAGAAAAAGAAGGCTAGGGAAAGTTGGAAAGGCATAATAGGGTCTAATTAGGGTAGAGTTAGGGTTAGTTCCCTAGGCTTCAAACATTATTCTTTCCTTTAGAATATATTTGTTAGGGTTAGTTAGGTTTCTTACATTTGTTAGCTTAAGGTTATATTAGGTTTCTTTTAATTATGAAAGTTTTAAAGGGCTAATGTTTCTAGTAGATTGTTCTCCAGCAGTTAAAACCAGAATAACTCATTAACATGGAAAAAAGATACGCTCATCCCTCTGCATGGATTCATGTGGAACAATTATCAATTTTTATTTTTCCTATGTATCAATGATCGTAATAAATTGTTTGATTTAAAGATAAAGTTGGAATTTTGGAGAGTTGATGTACATCATGATAGGTAAGGTTGGTGATATTACATAATTTACTGTCCCTCAATAGCTAATATAGGTAAAACTAGACAAGGTGTAATGAAATCCAGCAAAGCGAAACTATCAATAAAACCCTGACTACAATTTATAGAGGGTAGATAGGAGAAACTCTCATACACACAAACCATGATATTTTAGGCTGGAAATCGAGTTATTGGATTAACTAAAAGAAGTTCAAATTGTATTGGGAACTGATAATTATCGTTGAATTCACCTTAAGGTTTGTTTCATTCTTCTAGTTTTTTCTTTATTACAAATTGTATTTATCTTTCATTAATGGTTTCTTTTGTTAGTTATTGAATTCATCAATGATTGCAAACAAGGAAAATATATTATTAGAATTCATGCACAGAAGAAAAGACTTGGCATGATCTAAGAGAAACAAGTCAAGTTTCTGGTTGTAAACCTATGCAGTTGGACCTACAAGTGAATTTTCCTAGAAAATGGTCAGATATAGAAGCAAGAACTAAAGGAAGAACTTGTAGCTCGAAGGAAGAACATGTCTAATTTCTTTCATGAAAATAGAAGAGAGGTGATTGTAGTGATTTCATATAGTGATTTTATCATGCAACTAATTGAATTTATGTTTGAACTCCAAAAATTGTTAAAATAGACCAAATATTTAAACAATTGAAATGTGCAAGGATAGTCTTTGTGTTTTCCTTGAATTATCAGAAGAACTTGAACATATTTTCACTATTGTTTTGTTTCTTTGAGAAAGGGAAATTGAACGTAAGTAATTAGAATGTATATGTTTTTAGGACTACATTATCCACCCCTAGGTGTTGATTCGAAAAAGAAGGGGGCAACAAAGGCTGGGAATGGACCAACAAAACTTTAAAAACTTGGGCTATGGGAACAACAACTTCAAATATTGATCATTCCACTAATGCCACATATTCCAAAGTTGAATGTGTTACCAACTTCCATGTACAGTAATAATATTATAATTGATTAGAACAATGTATAGGAAAATAACAGTGTCAATAACAACATTACACAGTCCACTTTATATTCACGACCCACAAAGAAGTTCAAGGTTCCATACTGGGATCAGAAAAGGTGGAAACACATTCTGTGGCCCTTAAATAATTTCATGGTTCCATCCCATGGTTGAGTCACATCCTATCCACTGTTGAGCCCACAGTTCAAGATATCCCAGCAGTCCAAGTTTAATCCACAATCCAAGTTTAATCAACAGTATATCCCACAACCAAGCCACATGGCTCATCTTTAGGACACACAGATAAACATTAGGTTTCATTTCATGGTTTAATAAAGAAACCTATCCTTCATAAAGATATGAATAATTACAGTGTAATGAAACCCTAGCACCCAAGAATCCCTAGCATAGTCACCAAACATAAAGAGATCAGAGCTGGAAATATATTAAAGGATAATTAAATAATGAGGAATACAATGACAAAGGTAATCAACAATGTGTTCTCTCTCAAGGTATATATTCCACATGCTCCATACAATAAATTTTTTCATCATCACCATAGAGGAAGGCCCTAACTGGATGAAGTGATCCTTTGGTCCTCCAACTGCTATTGAAGGTTAAGTGTTGGTGATATCATCAAGGGGTGTCCAATCCCTTGAGAAACAACTTGACTTAACCATATATGAGAGGAGGTCATCACACTTCATCATATTGGTCTACTGACCAAGATCCATAATAACAATATAATATAATAACAATACTAAGTAACGACTTTTCTTACAAAAATATCTTTTACTAAGACTAACGTATTTAATTTCAAAGTAAAAACAAGCATCGATTTTCCTGTACAATACTGACTAAACCAAGAAGCATGCAGTGGAACATGTGTGAAATTTTGAGGAACTGCTATTTTGGGGCTTGAATGACATGATAATATTATGAGATGTTCAATTTAGTTCAGGATTATCACACAACTTCATTGGATGCAACAATGGTTGGGTCTATATAAAAATCATGGGAAACATTAATGGAAGAGATACCCACCACTCATGATGATGGTGATGATGGAAGAGATACTCCCACTCATGATGAGGGTGATGATGGAAGAGACACCCCCCACTCATGATTATGGTGATGATGAAAGAGATACCCCCAACTCATGGATTCTTAACCGAAGGAAACCAAACTTAATGTTGCTAACGATTCCCTTATCATGCTAAATATGGGTGCTTAGCGTAATTGTGATAAGATGAGGAAATTGAAAAAAAGAGGATTCAACAATGGTTGAAATGGTAGTCCCATTGGTAATTTCCTACCAATGAACTATAAAAATAATTATGTGTAACTCCAATATTGCTACTTTTGGGTCTCCAATTTTCAGCTAGACTTATAGGTTGTTCATTAAACATTCCTAGGTGTAATTAATGTTGTTTATTATAATTTGAATTTTTCCTTATACTATTTCATTTGTTTCTATCAAATATCCAATAGATAAACTATTTTGTATGTTTTCTATGTAGGGAAGCGATTTTCGTATAGACTGAATACTTTTAGGGGTTTGAGGATTCAAAACATAATGTGGAAATATTCCAATAAAAAAGTGTTTTTGACAGAATGTAGGGTATAAAAAGTTTAGGATCCAATTCGATACAATATTCTACTCATGATTCATTTCTCTTGCTCAGGTTATGTTTCTTCATGGTGAGCATTTGTTTCATAACCTAATCATATCTTAATCTCGATCCAATCCATGGATCCAACACCTAGAAAGGACAAATTTGGTAACATGGCTAAAAAATGAGGCTTTGCAACTAAAGGGATAGTTGGGAGGCTCTTCCACGCATTTATTTTCTCTCTTCATAGGATCATACCTTGTATTTAAATAAACAAGTCACCAAGGAATGTGATCATACCTTAAGAGAGAGAGGGTTTAAGGTAAGAACATATAAGGAAACAACCAAGTCTCATAAAACCTAACACAATGTCATATAAACATGGAGGATCATCAATCTAACTGTTATCAGATAAATATACTCAAGTGGACTCAAGTTAGACCTCCCTAGTCTAAGTGGATCTAGAACAAATCAAATACACAATAAAATCTACTTTCCTAGATCAAATAGAAATGAAAGATAACAGATAGATCGCTTACCTGCAATATGCAAATCCTCTTCTCTCTTTGTTGATCCAAGCTCTAGAATCTTTAGATCTTCAGCTACAAAAACCTATAAAGAAAGTGGAAACAAGAAAATAGTACATGCATATCCAAACATGAATTGATCTAAGCTAACAGTTAAGGAAGAAATCTCTAAGCATTATCAACACAACAATGTTTATGGAAAAAGATTTGTATTAATGTAATCAAAGAGATACATAGAATTACATAAAGAAGGAATATCACAACCTATCCTAACGCTGCAATATTCCATCCAACAATCCAATCCAAATCCAATCCTCCAAAGAATGATAGGGATCACCTAGAAATTCCACCAGAATAATAGTACCATAGTCCTTCCTCCCTTCCAAATGGAGAGAGGGTTTAATTTATAAGGCTAAAGGGATAGAGTAGTTTGAGTATTAGGAGGAGGATTCTAAGGGATCTTCCCCATAGGTTACGAACCGAATTCCACCTCACCTAAATGATAAGGATAGGCCTCCACCTCATCCACCTTTGAGAAGGACCTTGGAGCTCTATTTTTTTCCCTCTAAACATGATCGATGCACCTTCCATGAAGGGAAAAAACACTGGCAGAGCACCTAGTAGTGGGAGACAGAGCACTAGCATCAACACACCTAGCATGAAGGGAAAAATTGCCTTCGGTGCACCTTAATGAAGGATAAGAGCACCGACCTTCCTAAAGAGGGAAAAAAGGAAAAAAGAACCTCAGTATCAATCCAGTTTAGCAAAGAGAAATTTGGGGATTAGGAAAAGGGTTAACACATGGCTCAACGAGATGAGATTTTGGTGTAACACTAACAAGACAATGAAATAAAACAAATATAATATCAGTCCCTTATAATTATCGTGCAATCACTAGTTCTAGACTTTAGTTTCAAGCATCATTAACCATTTGGAACAAAGTATAATCTAAGTATCAGTCATGTGTTAAAATTAATGATGGAATTCAAATATTGATTAGATGTGCATTTATTTGAACCAATTTCATATTTGCAATAGATAAAAGGGATGAAGTAGATGTATTTACTTGCATACTGTGTGTATGTAATTGAATATGTAAAATAGTCTAGATGTATCATTCCTCCATTTAGTGTCAAACAATATATGACCTTCTAAAAACTAAATTGTTTTGTGTGCAGGGATCAAAGATATGGCCCACAGAGACAAGAGCTAGGTTTTAAGTAAAGAGGGTTCCCACTGTAAGGGAAACCCTAAGGTATGAGTAGAGGCCACACAGTGTAATAAATGGGTTTGCACTAGACTGAGAGGAGGGTAAAGTATTGTCACAAATAAGACTGGGGTTGTAACATCCTTAGGGAATATTTTCAACGATGTAGTGTTGAAGGGAAGGAAGGGCAAGGCTACTAGCGGCCTGTAGGGTGACCGAGGGGGTAGAAGAAGGCTGCTACAACATCTCAAGGGAAGGGTAAATGTTTTTCTTATAGAATAAGCATATCTAAGTTACTGGACAACCCAGGGGATATACCTCATAGGAAAATTGAAGGGTGAAACTAGGGAGAACAATAGGGCTACAGAAATATGGAAAGGAAGACTGAGGGATAAATAGGGTAGAGCTAGGGTTAGTTCCCTAGGATTAAAACCTTATTATTTCCTTTAGAATCTAGTTGTTAGGGTTAGTTATGTTTCTTTTATTTTTGAGCTTGGGGTTATTTTAGGTTTCTTTTAATTGTGCAAGTTTGTCATAATTGTTGTCTCCAACAGTGTTTTCTCCAGCAATTAAACCTGGAACAACTCATTAACATGGCATACAGATACACTCACCCATATGCATGGATTAATGTGGAACAATTATTAATTTTTATTTTTCTTATGTATCAGCGATCATGATAAATTGTTCGAGTTAAAGATAAAGTTGTAATTTGGAGAATTGATGTACATCATGAGAGGTAAGGTTGGTGATATGACATAATTAACTTTCCATTAATAGATAATATAGGTAAAATTTGACAAGGTGTAATAAAAGATAGCAAAGAGAAACTATCAATAAAACCCTCAATACAATTTATGGAGCGTAGGTAGGAGAAACTCTCATACATGCAACATTTTAAACTAAATGCTAGAAATCAAGTTACGGGATTAACTGAAAGTAGTTGGAATTTTATTACACACTGAATTAATATATGTTTGGTTTCAATTTGAGAGTTTAATTGTGCAAGTTGTTCAAAATTGTTGTTTCCAACAAGTTTTTCTCTATCAATCAAAACTGGAACAACTCATTTGGCATGGAAAATAGATACAATCATCCCTCTGCATGGATTCATGTGGAACAATTTTCAATTTTTATTTTTCATCTGTATCAATGATCATAATAAATTGTTTCGAGATAAAGATAAAGTTGTAATTAAAATAAATACAATTAAAACCCTCTTTAGAAATGAGAGATGACTTTACTCCACTAACTAGACCCACGTCTACAGAGAATGGGTATCGAGGACGAACTGAGGCTTAGAGTAAGGTTTTTGGTAAATTTATCCCACACAATATTGTTGAATGACCCAAACCCAACAAGATAAAAAGACACTCATCAATGGGCACATTTTATTCAAGAAAGAGATAGAACCTAACTAATTTTGGAGGCATATTTCCTTGTTGAAATTTTTTATGTTGCCAAGGACTGCTTGTCGAGGTCACTAATGTTGATGAGGTGTACTTGCCACCAAGGTATTCTTAATGAGGTCTCCTAGCTCTCGGTGGGTTAAGTTTTTCTGACTCTACTCTTACTGGTCTAAGAGGAATGGAGCATTTCTGTGGAGGCCTGTGTAGAAGGCTAGTAGGGAGGGAGGCAACAATGATGGTAAATAGTAAAAGGTATTGTATGTTGTTTTTGTGTTTTTTTATGTTTAATGTTTATTTTATTATTATGTTTATTATATAATATAATAATATTATATAATATCCAATATTCTCTTGAATCATTTGCACCTTGTTGCATATCTAGTTTCTAGAAGTTGAGGAAGAAAACTATGAATTACCAATAGAGATATGGTATGAATGATAGTACTTATGCATTCATACTAACAAACATAAATTCAAATTATTCAATCCGAAAACACTTCCCTATATGTAAGGAAACTTTGGAAGAAAAATTGGGTAGTGTAAGGCTAGAGTGTTATAGCCCAAAATGACACATCTCTGCCTGTGACCACTTTCCCATGATTTCGTCGCATGTCGGCACTTCATCAAAGTCACTAAAAAAACACCTATCTTGGAGGACCCATATCTTGAGTTCTGTAACTCCGTTTGACCTCATTTTTGCACTATTGGAAAGCTATTTCAGTTAGCTAAAACTTTCCAGAAGACACCAAAGTCTGTAAATGCAAAAAAATACCTTAAAATGCGTTTTTTTGTGTATTCGTGACTCTCCTTATATGCAAGTCGCGAATCATTTGCGAGTCTCGTGTGTTACAAGTCGCAAATGCATATATTCACGGGTTTCTCTTGTGCAAACTTGCGGATCATTCGTGGGTTGTCCTCATTCATAGTCGCAAATTTGTCCCTCGACATTTAAACATAAAAACACGCCTTTTGGATTAGTTTGGGTAGTTTTCCAACTGACTTCTTCAGTTGTAACCACTTTGGCTTCACCCCTAACTCTTCTTTATCATATAAACAGAGGTAGGGAGATCCAGGAATCGGGACTTGGAATTTTTGCATTGTTATGCTGGAGGAATTGGAGCTCTCTTTGCCCACACCTTTGCCATGGAGGTCTTCTCCTTGTGTTGCAGAGCTTGGAGGCTAAGTTCTTTGGAGAAGAGAAGCAGCAGAACTAGATCAAGGTTTCGTGAGGTGCCAAACTTGAAGAGAAGGTATACTTGTACTTGTTTGTAAGATTAATAAAGATGTGATGTCCTTCTTCTTCCCAAATCATTGTTCAATGTGTGATTGAATCTCTGTTTATGATCATATGATGATGTTATTCAGATTATTATTTCAGATTTATTTGATTATCATTTCTTTATATGTGGTCATAATGGTTTGAGGAAGGTATAACTTGTTTTGCAGGTCTCTTGGAGCGAGAGGAGCAAGAAGAGGATTGAAGAGAAATCTTGGACCAGCCTTCAGTTATTCAGGTGTGGACCTTTCTCATCTCTGATCTTGCTTATATATTCTTTCTGAACATTGTGCATCTCTCTTTCAACCCTAGTATGTTGATGGCCTCTTAAACCCTAGCTATAGGATACTTTCCTTTACAACAGAACTGGCGACTCCGCTGGGGAGAGCCTTGTCTGTTTGGGGTTTCTCTTGATTTCTTTCAGCCTTTTGCATTGTTTCAGGTCCTCCTTGCCACTTAGGAACAATTTATAAATCTGATAGCACACTTCCCCTGCCTTCTTAAGGTGGTTTTTGACCTTTTTGGGAATTTTTCCACCCATTCGCGAGTTGCTCTTCTGAACAGTCGCGAATACTTGCTTGCACTCGCGGGTTGCTATATTGAACAGTCGCAAGTCATTTGTGGGTTGCACTTATAGACAGTCGCAAATGCCCCTTTTGTAGAAATTCTGACCAGTAATAGATTAATTTCACTCACAACAAATTACAATTGATCATGCAAATTGTCAACAATGGAGACTGAAAATGGAGCTATAACACAAAATTATATTAACTCATTGTACAATAGCCAACCCTGTAATATCATAGGATGCTGAATAAATAGAATACATGGAGAAATAGAATGCATGAGGAAGCATCCAAATCTAGCATAAAGCAGGCTTACCCAAAATAGGCAAATCCCCCATAGGTGTAAAAAGCTGATCCCAAATCTGTCATGAGGCTCACGAATTGGAAAGGGCGCATGGGGAAGATAATGAGTGGTGAAATGGCAGCTCATACATGCTTTTACATGGAGGAAAGAGCGGAGGATGAAAGGGGAATAAAACAGATTCACCTCACCTAGTCTTGCTTTCCTTATGTGCTTTAAAAACTGAAAAAGCAGAAGGGCGCCTAGGAGGCCAGGAATAAAGCAGATTTGATTCCTAAGGATTTCCCAAGTGCTACATGAGTCAAAGATGGCAATTTTGACCTCTATGGATAGGCAATTAGCAACTTGAACATGGTGGGACTCATGAACTAGGAAAATAAGACAAAAATAAATGAATTGATGTCTAAGTGGGTAATACTATGGGTTTGATTATTCTAAAACCCCCCCTTAAGCCTGACTTTATGAGTAATAAATAAAAATATAGGGCCTAGCAACAAGGCTTAGTCACCCTTTTACATACTGCAAGTCCATATGAACCAAGGAA
>LPNX010345762.1:246566-256566 GCA_001517045.1 Pseudotsuga menziesii
AAGAGGAATAAAATAGGTTCACCTCACCTAGTATTGCTTTCCTTATGTGCTTTAAAAACTGAAAAAGCAGTCAACAAAGAAGAAAAAGCAGAAGGGCGCCTAGGAGGCCAGGAATAAAGCAGATTTGATTCCTAAGGCTTTCCCAAGTGCTACATGAGTCAAAGATGGCAAGTTTGACCTCTATGGATAGGCAATTAGCAACTTGAACATGGTGGGACTCATGAACTAGGCAAATAAGACAAAAATAAATGAATTAATGTCTAAGTGGGTAATACTATGGGTTTGATTATTCTAACACCTTTAAACAGTGTTTTTTCCTCTTTTGTGATTTTTCTTTTGTTTGAAGGTGCTTTGGGTAGGTCTTTTAGGGTCCTCTGCAGGTGCATGACTCTAGGGAGTTAGTGTCATCCTTTTTGCTTGTTCTCTATCTATGTGGTAAGACTTTTTATAGCATTAGGGTTTGTTCTTTGCTCTTTCCCCCATCTCCTTTGCTTGGTTTGATTTTTGGCTTATGTTTTTGGTCAGCCTCTGTTAGTGATCTTTGGTTGATTTCAGAATCTTGTTGGTGTTGGTTTCCTTCTTCTTTTGTTGGTTAACTTCACCATGCCCAAATAGTTGACTTGTCTCTTATGCAAGCCTTCCTTCCAAGTAGGGATTATGCTGATTTTAGTTCAGTCTAGAGTTTTTTTGGTGGTTGTATAGCAAAGTTTCTTTTTCTTTGTTCTTGTCATCTGCATACTTTGCTTTGTAGGTAGTTTTTATTTTCCATTTATAAAAGAAAATTAAAAAGAACCTATACTTGTTTTTGCTGCTTTCCCCCCCTACCTCCTTCTTTGGATTGACCTTGTTGGACAAGGTACTGAGCAGCCTTTGTTTATAGGATTAGATTGATACTTGGGACCTCTTGACCTTTGTTTATGTCAGTCTTTTTGCTCAGTTTCTTCATTCCAAAGTTGTTGGCTTGTTTACCTTTGTAAGCATTCTTTTCAAGAGAGGTTATATCCTAACTTTAGGGAAACCTAGGGTTTGTTTTTGGGGTGTAGAGTAGTTGTCTATTTTCTTTGCTTACAGTACTTGCTTGCATTAGTTAATAGGCTGATTTTTCTTTTTCATTTATAAAAGAAAAATACAAAAACATATGTTTTCTTTATATGCATGTAGATTAGGTTTTTAGTCTAGATTGCATGGCATATCATTGTTTTTGAAAAAATATAAAAATAATTTGTTATTTTTTGGATTTCAAGTTTTCTATTTGAAAATATAAAGAGAATAGTTTTTGCTTTTTGCATTTCATATCTCTTTGCTTAGTCATTTTGTTTCAGCTTTGAGTCAAAACACCACATAAGTTTCATGCCATTTACCCTCTGACTAAAAACAACCCTTAAAATAAACGATATAATTTAAAATTTACTAGTAAGTTTTATTTTATAGGGTCATACACCAACTAGCTCAGGCTAGACTTGTGGATTAGGGAGTTTCAACTCTCCACAAGTGTTAAAATTTCAGACGTAGTTGGCCAATCACTAGGTAAATCCTTTTCTACATTGATTGTATCTGGGAAGCTCCTCTCAAATGGGAGTTAAGCACTAGGCCGCGTGGAGGCTTGGACAGAGGAGATAACCCTCCGAATCCTTGTCAAAACGAAACTCGGGACTTTTACGCATCTCAAGATTCTGTCCTAGACAGAGTTTCGGGCTCAACTACCCTGCCCGTGCGTATGAGTTCGGCTGATGACCGTCCCCCCAGACTGTCAATATAGTTAAGGTAGCCTTTAGTCTCTTTGACATCTAGGGTTCATACACAGGTACACCGGAAGGTTATTTCTGGTTGAACTTGGATGGGCTTGGAAGGTAACCCCGGTAGAAGGTGTGGGAGGGCGGTGGGTGATTCCTCCGCTTTTGCCTAAGAACATCTACAGGGACGCCAAGTAACTGTCTATCAGCTTTCTTCTGGAAAGTATATCTTATAACTGTTTGTCTGTTTGGCTTTAGGATTTTTTTAGTGAGTGTTGTGTCGTTTGTCTGTACTTAGTGTGCCTTTAGGAGTGTACTTTGTAATTTTGGTTGTCTATCAACCTCAGACTTTGTCTGCTAGTTTGAAACTATGGATGACACCCCTTCGAACACCAACCAAGAGATCCCCATGCTGGGAACTCCTTGTACTATTCCTCTCACGGGGAATGTTGGTGTTCCCTTGATGGCCACCCTAAATCTACCTGGATTCACCCTAGGGCTACCGGTGTGGTTGTTTTCCACTTCAACTGTCCTGAATGCTCCTGATGCTTCTCAAGTAAGCTCCTTATATCAAGGGCATCAAAACACTGCTTCCCCTTCACCTGTAGTTGATTCTCCTCCTCCTTCTACCTCATGCGGTGAAAGTACTGATACTAGTAACCGACAGTCTAAAAGGAGTAAAAGAAGGAGGAATAGGAAGAAAGCACATAAGCAAGGGGGCACCCATTCAACCTCTGCAAGTAAAGTTGAACCTCCTCACCCAGCCTCTGTAGTTCATGCTGGGGGCACCCATCCAACCTCTGTAGACCATGTTGGATCTAAGCACTCAACCTCTGCAAGTCAAGTTGATCTTCACCATCCATCCTCTATTGTTCATGCTGGTGGGATCCTTCCAACCTTTCCAGGTCATGTCGGATCCAGTTCCTCAGCCTCTGGTGTTCATGCTAAAGGCACCCATTCAACCTCTGGTGTTCAAGTTGAACCTCCACATTCAACCTCTGCAAGTCAAGTTGATCTTCATCATCTAGCATCTGTTGATCATGATGGTGGGATCCTTCCAACATTTCTAGGTCATGTCGGATCCAGTCACTCAGCATCTGTTGTTTATGCTGAAGATATTCGTTCAACCTCTGGTTTTCAAGTTGAACCTCCCCATCCAACCTTTGTTGTTCAAGTTGGATCCATCCACCCAGCCTCTGTTGTTCATGCTGGGGGCACACACTCAACTGTTGCAAAGCATGTTGATCCTAACCATTCAGCCTCTACTGTTCATGTTGATGGTGCCCGTCCAACCTCTGCAAGTCATGTTGGACCCAGTCTCTTGGCCTCTGTAAGTCATGTTGGGGGTAGTCTCTCAGCCTCTGTGGTTCATGCTGAAGACAATCTGTCAGCCACTGCGAGTCATGTTGACACTGTTGAAAAGACTACCCGTTCAAAACATAAGCCCAAGTTTCCTTGTAAGTTTTGTGAGGAAGACCACCTTACTTATAAATGCCCTTTTATCCCAAAGGTGCGAAGAGTTTGGATTCATGGTCATCCCATTTTTGAACATTCTATAGTCTCTCAACAACCAGCCTCTCTTAGTGAGGTTGGACCCAGTCACCCAGCATCTGTAGTTCATGCTGGGGGAAAACTCTCATCCTCTGTAGGTCATGTTGAGAGAAAACAGTCAGCCACTACTAGTCATGTTGACTCAGTTGAGAAAACTAGTCGTTCGAAGCATCATCTTAAGTTCCCTTGTGTGTTATGCTAGGGAGATCATCTTACTCACCTATGCCCTGCTATCGCAGAGTTGTGAAGAGTGTGGTCCAAGACTCATGGATTTTCTTCTCAAGAACAACCTATAGTTTCTCAACAACTTACTCAACCTCTGGTTGATCAAGTGGTCGAACCAATCTCACATTTGGTTGATCCCACTCTTCTTTTGGAGAGTGATCCTCATGTGATTGAACCAATGTCATCTTTGGTCAATCCCACTCTCCCTTCGAAGAGTGAATTTCACGAAGCGGTTGAATCGATTCCATTGTCGATCAATCCCACTCTTCCTTTGGAGAGTGAAGTGTCTACTAGTCACATTTTCTTCACTGCCAGTTCAGAGCTTACTGAACAAGGGGGCACTGAACTTGCTTCGGATCAACCCCCACCAAGCCCTCGGATTTCTTCCTTTGATTGGGATAGCCTAGTTGAGCCGCTCCTTCCTTCCGCTGCACCTTTCCAGATAAAGGTCAAAGTTGAACCTTATACGATTGCTCGTTGTATTGTTGATGAAGGAGCCTCAGTTAGTATTTTGTCTGCTCGTGCTTGGCGAGGCATGGGATCTCCCAGCGCTGTGTCAACTACTAGTCAATTACTAGCATTTGATAGAAGAACCTGTATAGCCTTGGGAATTCTTGCTCAAACACCTGTTACTTTGGGTGGGAAGACTGTCTTAGTTGACTTCATGGTGATAGAAGACCCCTTGGATTTTAATATGCTCCTTGGATGTGATTATGTCTATGCCATGCAAGCTGTGGTGTCAACATTCTTTCATGTGATGTACTTTAATCATGGTGAAGAAATTGTCACTATCGATCAGTTGGATTTTCTTGATCCGTCTCCTGACCCACCTAGAGACCAGGTCTTTCCTTTATTGATTCCCAGTGTTTCTATAGACACTACCCCGCCACAGGTGAACTATGTGGCCTCTTGTCCTTTGTGTTCAATTGCTACTGAGAAGCAGCCTCTGTTTTCATGCTTACCTTCTCGAGACTTGGTCCCAGCAGTTGATCGGGTGAGTCATCCTATACAGGCTGTAGAGTCTTCTCTCTACTCTGTCGATCCATTTGAAAGTTTAGACATGTGTCTTATCTCGGATGATCTCCTTCCTTTGGATGAAGTCTTCCTAGATTCTTTGATACTGTTTGACCTTCTTTTGGATGTTGGTTCAGTTGTGACTAAGTCTAACCCTGATTTGTGTAGTAAGCCTGACTTTTCTTCTTATGTTGGTCTTGTTGAGTCTTTTGACTTTTTCATTGAACCGCAAATCAGTGATCTTGCTGAGTTTGATTTTTCTTCTGAATTTTTTGACTCCTTGGATATTGAGTTTGTTCCTGTAGACTCTATCTCCCTTGTTGATTTTTTCTTTCCTTTTGAGGTCGATCTTACTGATTATAAACCCTCGAGCCTTGGTGATATAGAATCTTCTTCGGTTGATTCTGCCTTGACTTTCCCTTTTATAGAAGATAGCAAAGTCACATGTGTTTTTACCAAAGTGACTCGCGTCAGATCTTTTCTTCTGAATATGATCCTGATGTTGTTGTTTCTTGGAGACAAGATTTGTAGTTGGATTCACAACTATTTACTGGCCTCACCTTGTTTTTCAAGCTGTAATTGCATTTGCATGTGCCTTGCTCGCGCTTATGAGCCCGATGCCGGCTTCCACGCTTTTAGCTCATTGTATAATCCCTCATCTTTGTTCTCATCATTGCCCAGCCTTGTATCATTTTGCCTTTGAAACTTGACACCCTTTACCTTGAGGAGACGTTCCCCGAGTGTCCTTATCTTGCTCACTTTCCTTGCATTATGCATAGGTATGTTCCTTGCACTTGGAACTAGTTTCGCCTACCTATGACACTCGTCTCCTCGCATTTAGAGCATTCTTTTTGCTCTCCTTCGAGCTCGTTAAAAACAGTAAGGAGGCCGCGAGTCGACTTTTCTGGACTCGTTAAAACTTCACAGCAAAATTTTATGAGTTTCTTTAGGCCCAAGTCTGACTCCTCAAAATAGAATTGACTACCGAGTAAACTTGTCCGTTCAGGCTCATTAAGAATATGTGAATGGGCATCCGCATTGGTGGTAGGTTATATCTTTCTCGGACCATGTGGAATAATAAGAGAAAGGATCCCTCTCTTTTGTACTGAATTGAGAAGAGCATTCTCAGGCATAGGTTTATCTCTTTTCCGGACCTGAGGAACTAAACTTATGGAAAAGGAATCCCCGGTATGAGCTTAGTTTTCTCTTTTTCGTGCTCTGGACCAAAACATGAAAAAGATTCTGAGTGTACTTTATGTCTTTGTCATGCTCGTTAAACCCTAAAGAACAAAGCATCGAGTTTATTGTTGTAAGCTCCATTTCTCGTAATCAAATGGATCTTTCCAAGTGATCTTGCCTTCCTTCACACTCGTAAAACTCAGGCTATATGCTGCTTTTGAAGGAGCGTCGGGTAGGTGGTAATTTAACCTTTTTCGGACCTTCCTGACTAATTACGAAAAAGGTGCGCCTTTTCTTCTTCGGAAGTTAAGAGAGTTCTTCTTTGGTTTGTTTTATACTTTTTTGGCCTCAGGAGACTAAATTGTATGAAAAAGGATCCCCCTGGAGTCTTCTTTGGAGTTTTCAGACTCTCTAAACTATGAAAACACCGTTGAGCATGTACTAGTTCGAGCTCGTAAAATCCACAAATCAGTGCCTTATCAAGCATTCTTCTTTCTTTTCTTCGAGCTTTCCAAAAATGAAGATGGTCCCGAGTTTGCTTTCTTGGACTCGTTAAAATTTTGCAAGAAAGAGGGGAAGGGGAGGTTAATTTCCATGTTTTTTATATCATGGCAGCAAGTCTTGTTTCCTTGAACAAGGCACTAGTTTTGAGTTTATCAACAGTTGGGTCCTAGTCTTTTGACCTTATCCTGATTCAGAGTTTCTTACTCCTCCAGTTGGTCTCTTTTCCAATTATATGGGGAATCTGTTAATGTTTCCTACATTATAGATTTGTTTTGTTGGTCTTATTTCATGTCAAAAGCTGCCTAAGTCACTTTTGTGTTGTGCTCACTATTCAAGGATTAAACCTTTGTCGGCCATTCTGCAGTTGCCTTGACCTTTTGTGTCAGCCATTCCCTGGTATTAGTTCATTACATCATGTCTTCAGCATTCCTTGTCGTGAAATTGAGTACCAATTCCAGATCCAATTATTCTTTGACTTACCTCGTGTTGGATGATGAAGGATGCCTTAATGCCTTCCTTCCAACGGATCTCTTCCTATCGACTGCAACACCTCTTGCTCTGGGAACGAGATTTAGAGTTTTATGATAGTACCTTGGGGATTGTTGTCCTCAATGGCAATTTTCCTCGCTATTGGGTAGTGGGGATACCTTAATGTCTCCTACTCGATGGATTCTTCAAGTGTTCAATTTCAAGTCCTTGTAATCACACTTGTTAGAATGTACTAGGTACCTTGGGGAACATTTTCATTAATGGTGGTTTCCTTCGCGTTTGTTAACGGTTCTCATTATTGACCCATAATCAAACGGTTTCCTCCATGTTCGACTTTAGCTCCTTTATTCGCATGGTTAGGATTCATACCTTTGTTGGGCGGTTTGTATTGAATACCTTGGGCTGATAGTAGCATTGTTATTTTGCTATTGCCCAAGTTGTGCAAGACCTTGTTATACTTTATATGACATTTTGCTGAGACATAGATCCACCTTGTATTTTTGTGGCTATGATCGATTGTTGAGCATGGATCCACCTTGTTCATTTGTGGCCATGGCTCCTTTAGATTTGATATGTCACCTTTTTGTATATTGAGCGACCATTATAGTTTCATCAGTTATACATATGTTGGATCTGCCTATCTTTATGGTTATTTTTTGTATATGGACATGTATGTACCAGAGATCATTTTTTCTGACATTTATCTCTCTTTCAGGTATCTTCACTCGAGCCTTTCGATCTTGGATTCTCTGCTCTCTCCATACTTAGCTGTTTACTTTATAATGTATTTCGGCTATCGTCTTCCCCTCTAACCTCACACATTAGGGGGCATATGTTATAGCCCAAAATGACACATCTCTGCATGTGACCACTTTCCCATGATTTCGTTGCATGTCGGCACTTCATGAAAGTCACTGAAAAAAAACCTATCTTGGAGGACCCATATCTTGAGTTCTGTAACTCCATTTGACCTCATTTCTACACCGTTGGAAAGGTATTTCAGTTAGCTAAAACTTTGAAGAAGACACCAAAGTCTGAAAATGCATAGAAATACCTTAAAAAGGAGTTTTTGTGTATTCGTGACTCTCCTTATATGCAAGTCACGAATCATTCGCGAGTCTCGTGTGTTACAAGTCGCAAATGCATATATTCGCGGGTTGCTCTTGTGAAAACTCGCAGATCATTTGCGGGTTGTCCTCATTCATAGTTGCGAATGTGTCCCTCGACATTTAAAAATAAAAACACGCCTTTTTTATTAGTTTGGGTAGTTTTCCAACTGACTTCTTCAGTTGTAACCACTTTGGCTTCGCCCCTAACTCTTCTTTATCATATAAATAGAGGTAGGGAGGTCCAGGAATCGAGACTTGGAATTTCTACATTGTTATGCTGGAGGAATTGGAGCTCTCTTTTCCCACACCTTTTCCCTGGAGGTCTTCCCCTTGTGTTGTAGAGCTTGGAGGCTGAGTTCTTTGGAGAAGAGAAGCAGCAGAACCAGATCAAGGTTTCGTGAGGTGCCAAACTTGAAGAGAATGTATACTTGTACTTGTTTGTAAGATTAATAAAGATGTGATGTCCTTCTTCTTCCCAAATCATTGTTCAATGTGTGATTGAATCTCTGTTTATGATCATATGATGATGTTATTCAGATTATTATTTCAGATTTATTTGATTATCGTTTCTTTATATGTGGTCATAATGGTTTGAGGAAGGTATAACTTGTTTTGCAGGTCTCTTGGAGCGAGAGGAGCAAGAAGAGGATTGAAGAGAAAGATTGGACCAGCCTTTAGTTATTCATGTGTGGACCTTTTTCATCTCTAATCTTGCTTATATATGCTTGCTGAACATTGTGCATCTCTCTTTCAACCCCAGGATGTTGATGGCCTCTTAAACCCTAGCCATAGGATACTTTCCTTTACAACATAGAGGAATGAAAGAGATGGTAGTGGAGGTTTATGGGAATCTCACTCTTTGAAAACAAATTGGAAATCTAAACTTAGCTTGAACACATATTCTTGGTTTCATGGAGGAGGCTTGTCTATATATGTTAAAATTCAACTTGAAAATGAACCTGTTTCAATGTGAATGCCATATATTCAAGTATGGACGCCCATGTGATTGAATTGTCAAAAGTGATGGACAAGTACCCTTCTATTAAATGAGTAAGGACAATTTATATGGTGCTAATTCACTCAACAATATCATGGGGAGACGCTTGGAATTTATTCAATTTATATTTGCATTTCTAGTGCCACTCTACAGGCTTGGTACAACACTACTGAAATTTGAATTAAAGAATGACTTGGCATGTTTAACTGTTCTTAATGAACTTGCAAGTTGGAAACACAATATATACTGAGTAGCAATTGAGTGCATTTGATATAAAATGATTTGATTTAGTGGTCCTCCTATTGTATACTAGAATCATTTTAGTAGTTCTATCTTGTATGGCTAGGTAAAAATTTATCCCTAGAGAATCAAAGTATCACCTTTGTTGAATGCAAATAAGATGTAAAAGTCTATTTGATTTATTACATAGTTTGTAGTATTAGAGACAAGAAGAGACAACTCACTTTGATAATAATGTATAGGGGAATGCTCATGTATGGGATGGGTTATTAACTTATTATAGATATGATCATTTTAATAGTTAGATTCTATTGATTTTTTCATGAGACTAAAAAATATTGTTACTTGTAACAACTTTCAAAGTACCAAAAGGTTCTTGGACTAACCTTTGTCTCATGTAGTAATGTTGTTTGTCATGGTTTCTTGGGTAAGCATCACAAAAATCCATTTCCATCTGGTCAATAATGGCGAGCACAAGCTCTATTTGAATTAGTTCACAATGAAATAACTAGGCTCTTTTACACTCCATCCTATTTTGGTGCATAGAATATTCTCACTTTCCTTTATCATCAATTTGGCACACATGGTTTTGCTTATTTAAACTCAAAGAAAAGTTTTCAATATTTTTGTTGCTTTGAAATCATTAGTGGAAAATTAGTTAGGACAAGTAATACAAATAATTCACATTAATAATAGTGGGGAGTTTGTTAATAAACACTTAATTTATTTTTTCTGATGATGAGAATAAGGATGAGGATGATTATGATATCGATGATGAGGAGGAGGATGTTGGTGGTGATGATGGTGATGATTTTGGTGATGATGATGATGATGATGCTAGCCATGATGACGATGAGGATGAAGATGACGATGATTATGATGACACCATTGATGATGATGATGATTATGATACCATTGATGACCATAAAGATGAATATGATGATGATTTTGATTATTAT
>LPNX010345762.1:259066-299066 GCA_001517045.1 Pseudotsuga menziesii
ATTATGATGATGATGATGCTGATGCTGATGATAAAAATGAAGACTATGAGGATGAGGAGGAAAAGGAGGAGGAGGATGCTGATGATAATATTGATGATAATAATGAAGATATTGATGATGATTATGATTATGATGATTAATATGATTATGGTGATGATTATTATGATGATTATTATAACATTTTAATTTATCAAATCAAAAATTCCCAACAAAGGCAGAATTTTGGAAAAATTGTCTTAACTAGTCTTGACTCTAGGAGATTCGAATGGCACAAGAGGGTCTCAAATTTGGTAGGGACTAATGTGGGGAGTCCTAGGAATATTAAATTTAATCTCTAATATATTTATGATAGGTCATATAAATATTCAACTATATTTTTTCATGATGGAAAAAGGGGTAAAATTACTATCAATTTATGATGCAATTCCCCCTAGGGTGTGGGCAGAAATGGCTCTCCAAATCCTATTCAACCATCCCAAATTGTCAAACACAGTATGGGAAATATAATTAGAATCTATTTAATATGATTTTTTATGGTTAATATTTCTTCAACATAGTATTAAATATTCATATTTGAATGCATAATTTAAGTGATATTTGCTTAAGAGAAACGACATCTAAAAGCTCAACTTTGACTCATAAATGGTGCATATAGTGGTTCTGAATAGAGAAATATGAATATTTACCCTTAAAATCATTTCAATATATCACTAAAATCATATAAAATTGTTCCAATTCGCAATATACATCAGATATACAACTCCATTGAAATGGGAAATCATCGCATGGAAACTAGTCACAACAAAGCTTGGGAATGTGGAAATTTTCATATGTATTTATTTTGATTTCTACTTACAGAGAATATGGGAGACATATTACAGAGCCATGAATCATTCATGCATTCTTGGGAATCAAATTAACTCAATGGGGTGCAACCACCATTAACACAAGTGCGCATTCATAGAAAAACATGGAAATATGGAAATGGGAATTGAGAGAATGGGAGGAGAGATGGGTCACAAACAGTAGCAACCTCCTATATGAAGAAAAAAACTCCATGAAGCTCCAAATTAGAGGTCATGGTGGCCTATACCATACACAACTTGTATTAGAATATCACTCTCTCAAAATAGGCTCGCTAGCAGGGTAAGTGTGCACTCACCGTGCAATGGACAAGCTAATGCTCTCCAAAATTCCAAAGGAAAATTAAAAAATGATCCCAAATCCATTTCCATTCCTCATGAAATATTTTTATGATCCTCCGAAGGTCCTCCAAGGTTGAATTCACTCCCATAGGCTTCCCCCAGCTCATCCTTTATGTTTAGTAACCTCCATGCCACTTGGCCTTCTCCTCAACCCTTCATCTTCCTCCAAATTAGAATGAATGCCACCTAGTCCCAAGTGCACCCTCTTGGAGGCTATTTTTAGCCCTGATATGTCATATTGTCATAGTTCTACCATCAATTCTACAATTAGGTCTGACTAGTCATATAATGTTCCATCATTGTTGTCATAAAGCGCAGGGAATCTAGCTCGACATGGCACCTAGTTTCTTTGTAGACTCTTCATCTTCTATGGGGAGTTACTCCTACTCATGAATTAGAATCCTTGGGCTCATGATATTCCATTTGATAGATATTCACATTCCAAGAACATTCTATCACTCATAATTTTGAATTTGGGGTTAAGTCATGACATGTGTGTTAACACAAAAAATTGCTCATCCATCTCTACACGACCTACACCACATATAGAAATTCATTTACTAACCCGTTTCCCTCACTTTTGACCTAGAAACCTACGTTTTAACCTTATCCTCTCTAGAAAAGCTCCAAAATATTAAAAAGGGCCTAAGAAACCCACAAAAGAGCTAAAAGGATCACAAAGGGGATAAAAACCCCAAAAGAGATAAAAAAATAGCAAAAAAGGGCTTAAAATCCTAATTAGAGCCTAAAACCCTAATTAGGGTCCAAAACCCTAAATGAGAGAAAAGGACAGGAAAAACTATAAATAAAGGGTGGAGGTCCCCATCACAATATGACATATTCCTTTAGTTGTTATTATACTTTCTTGACTACTTTGGGAAACCATCACTCTTAGACTACTCATCTCAAGTCACCAAGCATTCCTTTTACCCCACTTGATCCCCATTTTGTGTGTTGTGTTAGAAAATAGGACTGCAGAGCAATAACAGATATACAGTTAAATCATTAACAGGATCCAAAACACATTAAAACATTACATAGAGACACATATATAATGTGGTTCACCCAAACGATGGGATACGTCCACAAAGAAATTTCCAGTCCTTTTATTACAGTCCTGAAAGGTAAAGGGATACAACCTACAGCAAAACTGCTTCACTCCCTCATAGTCTCTCTTCCAATACAATACAATACCATACTCAATCGTTTTACAATGCTTTCTTTTATAGGGGAAATACACTCATTCACCAAACCCCAACGCAGGGGGAATGAGTGTACAGCACACCTGGGTTACAAACACGATTGAATAATATCTCTAGATTTGGAATATTAGGCTCCACAACCAACATGTTGAGCCAACCTCCATACTACCAAACCTGTGGAGAAGTGGTATCATTCTGAGTTAGGGAACAATGACCCCCTTTCAAGTAAATCGGAAGGTATAATAGTGTCATTGTTTTTTATTAGTTTTATAGATTGTTTGTATTTGTTTATTTTCATTGCTAATAGTTTCTTTTGCAGCTAGGTCTTCCATTTTGAACTCTACCCTTTTGTCCCTTTGACGGAAGGGAGGTGCATTTGCACGTAGTCGTGGTTTTTACATGGCTACAATGTGTAAGGAAGAATCTAGCCACCCAAGGCCTTCATGGACCTCCAAATTTCCTTATGAATCAATACCACTTTATTTTATCCATATTTATTATTTGTATGACCCAAATTAATGTGTAAATGACAAACTAAAGTTATATTGGGTCCCATAGCTCCCTTATTGCAATATGTAATGCCTCCTCCCCCAACCTAGGGAACTAGTAGGTGGGTGAAACATTGTCATCTAGTAGACTTATTGGGATGGGGACATGACAAACATTGATAATGATGAGGATGAGTATGATGATGATGACGATGATGATGATGAGGATGAGGATGATGGTGATGGTGATGGTGATGATGATGGTGATGATGATGGGGATGGTGATGTTGATGATGATGATGAGTGGTGATGATGATGGTGATGGTGGTGATGATGATGATGATGATTATGATGATGATGATGAGGAGGAGGAGGAGGAGGAGGATAGTGGTGATGATGATGATGATGATAACAATGAATATGATGATCATCATCATCATCATGGCGATGATGATGATAATGCTGATTATAACATAGATGATGATGATGATGAGGTTGAGGATGATGTCAATGATGATGAGGATGAGGTTGAGGATGATGTCGATGATGATGAGGATGAGGTTGAGGATGATGTATATGATGATGATGAGGATGATGGTGATGATGGTGATGGTGATGATTATTATTATTATTATGATTATGTTGATACCATTGATGATGATTATGATGATACCATTGTTGATGATGATTATGATAATACCATTGATGATCATAAAGATGAAGATGATGATGATTGCGATGATTTTAATGAGGATGAATATGATGATGATGAGGAGGAGGAGGAGGAGGAGGATAGTGATGGTGATGATGATGATAACAATGAAGATGATCATGATAATGAGGAGGAAGAGGAGGAGGAGGATGCTAATGAGGATGAATATGATGATGATGATGATGATGATGATGATGATAACATTGATAATGATGATGATTATAACATTGATGATGATGAGGATGATGAGGATGATGTCAATGATGATGATGATGATGAGGATGATGGTGATGATGATGGTGATGGTGTTGATGATGATGATGGTGGTGGTGGTGGTGGTGGTGATGGTGGTGGTGATGGTGGTGATGGCGACAATGATGATGATGATGATGATGATGATGATGATGATGATGTTGAGGAGGATGAATATGATGATGATTATGATGATAGCATTGATGATGATGCTTATGATGATACCATTGTTGATGATGATCATGATAATACCATTGATTATGGTGATGATGATGGCGATGATGAGGATGAGGATGATTTTGTTGATGATGATGATGAGGATGAAGGAGGAGAATAGTGATGAGGATGAGGTTGAGGATGATGTCAATGATTATGTCAATTATGATAATTGATCCACAGTAGGATCTAGGAGCCAAAAGGATTTTCAAAATTCGATATTACACACAAATTATGCAGAAAACAACAAAAATAGTGAAAAAACCATACACAAATGTAGTCAATAACTAAGTTTATTATGAATGTCCAACATGTAAATATATCTGGATCAGGTTTGTATTACATTAGGGAGACATATTTGGCCTTTTGAGGCCATCTATATGCATACATGTATCAAACTATGATTTGACCCTCAAATCCTCCTAGGTGACCAATCAACTCGCTAGCCATCCCAAATGGTCGTGAATGCAAATGTGAACATGGATGGAGCATGCTGGATCATAAATGAAGGCATGTTAGGAATGAGTGAGCACATGGGTGAGTGGGAGTGGCTCTAGGAGGCAATAAATCCCCAAGTAAGGCTAGAAACCAACACACACATGCACTAGCACCTAAGGTCAAACATATTCCTTGATTCAAGGGATGGGGAGCGGACCAAGAATGATTTGTCATCAGTGAGGGAATCTAGACTATCAGAATGATCAAAGTGGAGCACCTCAACTGTTAGAATGATGAAGGTGTATTTCCTCAACTCTCGGTACATGATCAACCTAGCCTAAGTTCTAAACCATATAACATAGAATAAAGCTAATGAAAAGTCATTAGAGGAAATTTGGGGTCTAAAATGGGCCTTATAAAAAAACGTGCCAAAATAAGTTTTTGTGAGTTGGAATTCAAGAACCAATAGAATTTCAATAAAATAAGTCAACCATAATGGTTGAATTGACATATTTTTCATTAAAAAAAACTACTTTTTTTGTTCGTATTTTTGACATATCTCATTGCGTTTTTACTCAAATTTCGAGCGGGAGAGCTCGTTGGATGCGGAATTTGATTCCGCGTCCAACAAGTACCCACACTGCATACTTTTGATGGACCCCACTACCCCAAAAACAAGAAATACCTGAAAAAATGTGATGATGACATCATCATCACATTTTTTCAGGTATTTCTTGTTTTTGGGGTAGAGGGGTCCGTCAAAAGTATTTAGTGTGGGTACTCGTTGGATGCGGAATCAAATTCCGCATCCAACGAGCTCTCCCGATCGAAATTTGAGTAAAAACATAGGGAGATGTGTCGAAAATACGAACACAAAAAGTAGTTTTTTTCTTTCTTCCTCCAAAATTAATCAATATTATTTTATTAATTTAACTATTATTTTATTATTTTCCTTAGGAGGCCCATTTTAGACCCCAAAATTCCTCTAATGATCCTAGGTGTATGATAATGGTACTAAGGTTGATTATTTCTATAACCCCCCACCCCCCCTTAAGCTGAAATTAGTACATAATATACCAAAATATTGTTGAGGCCTTGGAAACTAAGGCTCAAGTCACCTCATTCAACAAAAAAAAATTATTTGTCCATAGAAAACAAGGTAAGGAGGAAAACCACAAGGGATTAAAAACTCACCTAAAAAATGGACATGGAGCAAAATATGAAAGTGAATATTATCCATCACCATGTGCCACCCACTCCAAGAATGGATCTCATATAGGTGAATCTATTTTGTTTGAAGCTATTGATGAATATATCAGCAGTTTGCTCTGCAGATGGGCAATACTACAAGGATATCACCTCCTCATGCACCAAGATTTGGATGTAGTGCATGTGTATCTCAATTTGTTTGATCCTATGTATCTACACTAGATCATTGGAAATATTTATTTCACTTTGATTAACACACTAAATTATTGTGGGTGAATCAAATTCAAATCCAAGTTCTTGAAGAATACCTTGCAACCACACACATTGTGTAGATGCGTTCACTGCTCCTCTGTACTCAGCCTCAGCTGAAGAGAGGAATATGGTGTGTTTTTTCTTGATTGAATAGGATACAAGACCATGTGAAATCATTAATACATAACCTGAAGTGGATTTCCTATCAATGGAATCTCCAACCCAATCAAAATCTATAAATCCAACTAGTTCTAGTGGAGAACCAACAACATAGTGTATCCCAAAGTGTTTGGTTCCTTGCACATAATGCAGGATCCTTTTGGAATCCTTCCAATGTATATCATGAGTTTGATTCATATATCTAGAAAAAAAACCTACAACATATTCCAAATCAATTTGAGAGTGTGTAAGATACAATAGACTCTAAACTAGTTTTCTATAAAACAAGTTGTCCACCAATGAAGATGCACCAAATTCACCTAGTTTTATTCCTAAAAGGAATGGGCACTTGGTTGCATTACGTTCATCCATTTTAAACTTAAATAAAATTTCTACAACATATTTTGGTTGGATGACCTTTATCCCTGTTTCATATTGCTCAATTTCCAATCCAAGAAATTGCCTCATTAACAATCCAAGGTCAGTCATGGAGAATTCACTATGCAAACAACACTTAATTGATCCAATTTATTTAATCCATCTATCTGTAATCAAAAGGTCATAAAAATACAGCACTATGAACTGAAATAAGTCACAAAAATTCTTCAAATACACATTAGGATCATATTTACATCTTTCAAATCCAAGCGAAAGAAGAAAATTCTCCATCTTGGCATACCCAACCTTGGGGCTTGATTGAGGCCATAGAGAGAATTTTTTAACCTGCATACACGTGAAGTATACTCAATGAAACCTTCAAATTTTTTCATATATATCTCCTCTTGAAGGTCACCATGAATAAATTCACTCTTCACATCCATGTGTTAAACCTCCCAGCGCTTAGATGCAACAATGGCTAAAACTAACCTGATGGAGTCCATCTTTGCCACTGGTGCAAATGACTCTGTATAGTCCACTCCTTGGAAATGAAATAAGAATTTATAAACCAACCTAGAATTATACTTTATTTATTAACCATCAGAAGAAACTTTGGTCCTATAGACCCACTTGCATTGCACTATTTTCCTCTTGGAGGGCAAGAGAACTAATTCCCAAGTCGCATTGTCTTGCAATGATTTGAACTCTTCTTGCATGGTTGTTTTCCATATTGATTCAATTGATGCTTCATTATATGTTTTATTATCATATCCAACCGTAATGAAGCATATATAATCATTATTCAATTCACAAGTAGAATAGGAATTGTGGAATTGAGATCTAGTCTTCCTAGAATCTAATGGATCACCAGTTAGATCCCTAGCTGCTTCAATGTTTTTCTCAACCCAATTTGGACGAATGGGAGATTAATGATATGAAAAAATGTCATAAAAATCATCATAAATATAATAATAATAAAAATTAGAGAAGGATTCATCATTGACATCATCATGGAGTCGAGGATGTGAGCATTACCCATGAGCTAGTTCGGTCTCTTGCATGAGATCTTCTTCAAACTGTACACTCCTTTCAATGAGTGTATTATAATATGAGGGATCAAAGACCTTGTATACCTTTTAATATTCATCATATCCAACCATGATGGAATCCTTTACTTTATTTTGCAAGGCCTTTCTCTTCTATGTAGGAATCCTATCCCAAGCCTTTGAGCCAAACACCCTGAAATGAGAAACACTTGGCTTGTGACCACTCCAAGCCTCATATGGTGTTTTTCCATCCAAATATTTGTGAGGAGGTATATTTTGTACATATCAAACACATTTATCCTATTCATACCATATATTATGATTCAAATCCTTTGATTCCATCATACATGTTGTCATCTCCTTTAGAGACCTGTTCTTGCGCTCTGCAACACCATTTTGATGTGGTGTGTAGGGCACCGAATGCTGCATTTGGATGTCAAATTATTCAAAAAGATATTTAAAAACTCTTATTCACATAATCTTTTCAATTTTCATTCATACATACCTTTATTGTGTTCCCACATGCATTCTCAACCAAGGATTTCCAAACTTTAAGAGTCTCAAAAACTTCAGAATTTAGTTTGTGAAAATATACCCAATAGTACCTTGAGAAATCATCTATGAAGGTCGACACATACCTTAAATTCCCATAAGAGGGTGTGGGAATAGGACCTATTAGGTATTAATGAACCAAATAAAGCACTTGGACAACTCTCCTTGTCTTTCCTTTCTCATAGTTGTTGTCGACATGCTTTCCCACTACACATCCTTTGCATGTTCCATTTGAAAACTTAATAGAAGGAAGCCCTTCCACCATGCCTTCTTTGCTCAATGCCTAGAGGTACCTGTAGTTGAGATGTCCATATCTCTCATGCCATAACTTGCTTATCTGATTTTCATGTGACATGAGCACATTCTTTTGAGAGTAGGGGAGAAATCTAGACAATTTGTACATTCTTGAATCATGGTCAGAAAAACTGTTGATTGTACCTACAATGAAAAAACTCAAATTTCTCTAAAAAAATCCCTAAAAAACAACTCAAACACCTTGGATTTAATTTTCAGCTCCAAATATCTCTGATACCATGTGAGAATGTTATTGGATAAATCTAATCAATCGGAAATAAGCCAGATCTTCCTTGTCCAAGTGGATCTAGAACAAATCAAATACATAATACAATCTACTTTCCTAGATCAATAAAAAATGGAAACACACAGATAGATCACTTACCTGATATTCGTAGATCCTCTTCTCTCTATTGAACCAAGCTCCAGAATCTTCAGATCTACAGCTGCAAAACTTCGTAAAGCATGTGGAAACAAGAAAACAACATATGCATATCCAAACATATAATTGATTTAAGCTAACAGTTAAGGAAGAAAGCTACAAACATCATCAACACAACAACGTTTATGGAAAGAGATTTGTATTAATGTAATAAAGGAGATACATAGAATTACATGGGAAAGAACATTGCAACCTAGCCTTAATGCTGCAATCTTCCATCAAATGATCCGAGCCAAAGCCTCCAAAGCAAGATAGGGATCACCTAGAAATTCCACTAGCCGCAAGAGTACCATAGACCTTCCTCCCTTCCAAATGGAGAGAGGGTTTAATTTATAAGGATAAAGGGATAGATTAGGTTGAGTATTAGGAGGAGGAGTCTAAGGGATCTTCCCTATAGTTTAGGAACCAAAATGACAACTCACCTAAATAATGGGGATAAACCACCACCTCATCCACATTCGAGAAGGGTCTCGAATATTTGTTTTTTTCCCTCAAAACACCATTGACGCACTTAGTAGGAATGGAAAAGGTGTCATTTATGCTTCTAGAAGTGGGAGACAGATCACTAAATCACCTAGAATAAAGTCAAAAAATGCCTTCGATGCTCCTAGCACGAAGTACAAGAGCATCGACCTTCCTAGAGAGGGAAAAAAGGGCATGAAACAACCTCAATCTCAGTCAACTTTAGCAGAGAGAAACTTGGGGATTAGGAAAAGGGTCGACACATGGATCAAGAGTGCAATATTTTGGTGTAATAGAGAATTTATTCACAGAAGGATCTAGGATCCAAGGGGATTCTCATAATTTGATATTACACACAAATTATGCACAAAACAACAGAAAGAGTGAAAAAATCATACACAAATGAAGTCAATAACTGAGTTTATTATGACTTCCTAAAATTTAAATATGTATCGATCAGGTTTATATTACATTAGGGATAAATCATTAGCCTTTGGAGGTCATCTGGATGCATACATGTGCCAGACTATGATTTGACCCTCGAACTCCCCTATGTGGACCAATAAGCTCCCTAACCATCCCAAACGGTCATGAATACACATGTGAACATGGTTGGATCCTGATGGATCATAAATTAAGGCATTTTAGGCATGGGTGAGCACATGGGTGAGTGGGAGTGGCTCTAGGAGGCGATAAATGCTCAAGGAAGGCCAAAAAACAACAAAAACATGCACTAGAGCCTAAGGTCAAACATATTCCCTAATTCAAGGTATGGGGAGCGCACCAAGAATGATCTATCATCAATCAGGGCATATTTACTATCAAAATGATCAAGGTGGAGCACCTCAACTCTCAGTAAATGATCAACATAGCCTAAGTTCTAGACCATATAACATAGTATAAAGCGAATGAAAATTATCGTAGGTGTATGATCATGGTACTAAGGTAGAGTAGTGCTCTAACATCGATTATTATTATTATTATTATTATTATTATTTATTGTCCCCCAAGGAATCATGAATTACCCATACATGCTTTGCATGGAATTGAAATTTCCTTTGTCATATTGGCCTAGAGACATCATTCCTAGTGATTCCATTTCATAGCTTTAGTAGGTCATCAATAAGAGGCTTGATATATACATTCATATATTTAACTTGGTACTTACCTAAATTATTCGAACATATACAATACATAATTATTCCAATCATTTTAGATATATAAATAATATCTATGAGTAAATGAAGAAAAAACATATGACATCGTGAAACAAATACAAAAAAATGAGATGTTGCATAAACAACTACCTAGATTAATCATCATATGGCCCATCATACACATACCTCCTATATTCTGACATTGCTACAATGTCATTGATATTATTCTTCATCTGACTCAACATCTATATCAATATCTGGTTCAAAATCACTATCGTTGAAAGGATTGCTCATATCGGCGTCTTCATCAATGTCATTTTCGGTTATATTTTCATCATCAATATCATCATTGGCTGCTACATCATTTGGATGATCATCCTATTGATCAAATTATTCATCTAACACATCTACATCGGTGACCAACTACTCCTGATCTACATCACCTTCTTCTTCAACAATGTCTTCTTCCTCTGGCACATTATACTTTACCGGTCTTCCTCTTGGATCATATGTATGAATTTATGACCAACCTACTTTACCTAACACCTTTGAGTAAAATACCTTCTCGCATTGACTTGGAAGAACATAAGTCTCTGTACCAGGTTCAAGTTCCCTTGTATTAACCATGGTAAATCCATTGGCATGCTCAATAACAATTCTTTTTGGATAATGTTCATTCATTTGCAGCATGTACCATTTGACCTAAACTAGAACTATTTTAAAGGAATTAGATCACACTCAATTATATATTCCAAATAACCATAGTACCTATTTTCAGATACTTTTGGATTCTTGTCACTTCTAGAGGAAACATTAATTACTTGAAAAACTGCATTTATCCCACAATCATATGTTTTCTTCTTGTCATCCAACTCTTTTATGCAAAATTTACAACCATTGCACCACATATCCTTATGGTGTATCAACTACATCATGCCCAAATCAATATATAAAAAGAAATAAATGAAATAAATGAATTGACATAATGGGAAATAATGAAAACATGAGTAGGGTAAATATACTTGCCTTTTTATCTTTTAAACCACATGATAAATAAATTTCCCTTTGCCTAAGTTCACCAGGATATTCTTCTCGATAACGATGCACCATTTTAATCAATTTACTAATCCCTGTTGAAATATTGTAACTTCAAAGGATATTCTAAATGTATTTTACTGATGTACCCCAAGGGAGATGCTATATTCCTCCATTGAGATGTTATTATTATAAATGGTCATCATAGAGTAATGAGGTAAATCCTCCATTGTAAGTCGGGTCAATATTACCCTAATGAATATAATATAATATTGTTTTGTGATTTCCTGGTTGAAGTCAGCTCAGTTATTTTAGTGGGTCCGACTTGTTAGGGTAAAATTCAAGTGACAAAAAGATAATAAATAGAGGAGTTGTGTTCCTCATTTGAAAAGACATACTCACAGTTGTGTAGCTCATAGGAGAGAGAGAGAGAGAGAGAGAGAGAGAGAGAGAGAGAGAGAGATACCAATGAGGAGGAGAATACATGTTTTGAGTTTTTATCTTATACATCTATATAGAGGAAGTTTTCCTGGGTTTTCTTCCCCTTTAGAATTTCCCAGGATATATATTGTGTCTATCTTGTGATTGCATTTCTTTCAGTGATTCTGCATATGCTACTGTTGTGAATTTTTATTAAATACTAATGATATCTAGATAAGAATATGAAATATTAACATGGTATCAGAGCTTTCCTGAATAGAGAATCTTTCACAAGGTTGAATCTCCAGGAAGTCCAAACCCTAGTTTGGCCCTGAACCAGAAAACTGTAGAAAACTAGAACCAAAAATCTGCAGAAACTACATCCTCACAAGCAAGTTTTAAAGGGTGAATATTTGGAATCTCTAGAAACCAAGTGGACCAACCAAATCTCCTTAGTCAAGCACATCTTCTGGTAAGGTTAGATTTTCATTTTGAAAAATTTCAATTTTTACTGACCTCCTGGATAAGATGGCCCCAAGTACTAAGCTTAAGGACAAGTTGGAAGGCATAGAAAAATTTTGATCATGAAAGTATAGGATTTGTATCATTCGCAGAGAGAATGATCTTGAAAAATACATCAAGGATGAAGTTACAGAATATAAAGAAGATGAAGCTAAGGAGAATAATAAGAAATACCTAATCAAGGAAATGAATATCATTGTTGATTCCATCAAATATCACTTGATCCCTCAAGTGTCATCTAAGAAGACACCAAATCAAATGCATGATGCACTTTCTAGAATGTATGAGGGAAAGAACATCAACAGAAAGATGAATTTGAGAGCTTAGTTGAAGGGTACCAAGATGAGTAAAGGAGAACCCATTCAATATTACTTCATAACAGTCTCCTATTTCAAGGAACAACCAAGTCCCATTGGAGACCCCCTTGATGAATATGAACTAGTTATGACTGCTCTCCATGGTCTCACTAGTCCTTGGGATTCATTCGTGCAGACTCTGTGTGAAAGAAAATAAAGTATGAATTTTGATATTGTATGGGAAGATTCCATCCAAGAAGAAACTAGAGTGACTAATAGACACGCACTACTTAAAGAATATGATCAAGATATAGCCACCCATACCAAAATAATAAGACAATCAAACTTCAAGAAGGATAGTCACAAGGAGTATAGACCTCCAAAGAAGTTTCAAAGGAAAAGAGAAAACAGTCAGAAGAAAGGATACTCCAAATATCAATGTTACAACAGTCATAAGATAGGAAACCTTTCAAAAGAGTGTCCATTGAAGAATAAAAACAAAAAAAGACATCATGCCCATCTAGCTAAAGATGAGGATTAAGGATAAGAAGAAAGACATCGAAAGAGACAAGAAAAAGAAGAAGATGTAAAAGAATATATACTATTCTTTGCACTCTCTAGGTATGTAACACCTGGAGAAGATACATGGTTTATTGATAGTGGTGCTTCAAATCACATGACAGGTAAGAAGAAAAAATTTTCAAGACTTGAAGAAAAGAAATCTCCTCAAAAAGTATCATTAGGAGATGACTATCAATATCCCATCAAAGGAATTGGTGAATCAAGCTACAATATTGATTTTGGAACCTCCATGAAGATGAAGGAAGTACTTTATGTACCAGGTTTGAAAAAGAGCCTACTTTTCATATTAGCACTAGATAAGAAAGGATATAGATTTGTTTTTAGAGATGAAAAATTACTCATGTGAACCAAAGGAAAGACACTTGAAAATGTTGTGGTCATTGATGAAGAAGAAGGAAGACTATACAAGCTCAAGTGAACTATGGCATAGAAGGCCTGTTCACATCAACTACAAAGTACTACCCTATGTGAGAAAGGTGGTAATAGGTTTACTAGATCTGAATATTGATCATGAAATAATTTTCAAAGGATGTGAAAGAGGAAATAACATCAAGAATCCATTTCTGAAAAGTGAAACAAAGACTAAAGGTACGTTGGAATTAATTCATTCTGATGTATGTGTTCCTATGCGCTCCACATATTTAAGTGGATATGAATATTATGTGACATTTATTGATGACTATTCAAGAAAAAAATGGATATACTTCTTGAAGAGCAAGAGTGAAGTGTTCAGGAAATTAAAGGTATTCAAAGCCTTGATAGAGAACCATTCAGAAAGAAGAATCAAGACATTGAGATCAGATAATGGTGGAGAATATAAATCAAAATAATTTGATGAATTCTGCAAATAAGATGGAATCAAGAGGGAAATAGCCACTCCCTACAATCCCTAACTGAATGGTGTTGTGGAAAGAAAGAATAGAACCGTTATGGAAACAGTGAAAACAATGATTCATGACCAAGACCTTCACTTGTATCTATGGGATAAAGCAACAAGAACGGCTATGTATGTGTAGAATAGATTATCTCACAGTGCTCTTAGATTCAAGACTCCTGAAGAAATGTATACATGAAATAAACCTAAAGGGAGACATCTCAAGATATATGGATGTCCAGTATATGTACATATTCCGAAAGAGAAGAGAACCAAGTTGGATACTTTTGGAAATAAGGGAATATTTGGTGGATACTATGAAGTATCCAAATCCTTCAGGATATATATTTTAGGATTCCATCATATATATATATTAGTAGGGATGTGACATTTGATGAAAAAACAACTCTTAAGGAATCTAGAAGGTGTCAGCTTGAAAACGTACATGAATATGATGTACCTCCCATAAAGGTAGAAGTTGAACCCTCTTTTGAAATAGTAGCATCTAAATATCATGATATGTTAGAACCTCAAGAACCCCCTACTATGAATATCTATCAGAAGATAAAACCTTCTTGGGTAAGATAAATCATATAGGAAGCATAGAGATATGGAGCTCCAAAAGGCTCCACAAGAACAAGAATGAGATCAAATCCATTCTCTAGTAGTGTATCTTTCATGTGTGATCTTGTAGATCAAGAACCCACCAGCTACGAGGAAGATGCACAGAATAAAGAGTGGGTGGAATAAATGACAAAAGAATACTAGTCAATAATGAAGAATGATGTTTGGGATATAGTACCCAAACCAGAAAAAAGAGTGTGGTATCTTCAAAGTGGGTCTACAAGATAAAACATGCAACTGATGGAAGTATTGAAAGATACAAGGAAAGATTTGTCGCCATAGGATTCTCTCAAAAAGAGGGGTTTTATTATGAAGATACATTTGCTTTAGTAGCAAGTTACACTTTCATTAGAACCATCATTGCACTTGCTTCCATGATGAAGCCGAATCAACAACAGATGGATGTAAAGACAACCTTTATGAATGGTGTGATTGAAGAAGAGGTATACATCAAACAACAATAAGGATTTGAATTCAAAGACAGAGTGAATCATGTAAGTTGAAAAAGGATTTGCATGGACTAAAGAAATATCCTAGAGCTTGGTATGGAAGAATAGATATCTTCTTGACAAGCTTGGGATTTACCAAAAGTAAAGATATCCAAACCTTTACATGAAGGTTATGGATGATGAACCTGTCATACTATTCATGTATGTGGATGATCTATTTATGACTGGAAATGAAAAAAAACTACATATTCCAAGAAGAATCTAGCTAAAGCATTCAAGATCAAAGATATTGGATTAATACATTATTTCCTCGGGATAGAAGTGTTCCAGAGACCAGAAGGATTTTTTATGAACCAGGGAAAGTATGCGGTAGAAATATTGAAAATATTTTATATGTTGGATTGTAATCCATGGTCACACCCATGGATACCAACCTGAATTTGTTATCTCATGAATCATCAAAGTTAGTGGATATGAATCAATACATAAAACTTATTGCATCATTGATGTATCTGTCGAATACAAGGCCATATGTATGCTTTGGTGTGAATACCTTGATTCAATATCTAGTTAAACTTAGATGGGTTCATGTGATAGCTGGAAAGCATGTGATGAGGTACGTAAAAGGTACGATAGAATTTGGACTATACTAAGTTAGAGATCATGACTATAGATTGTATGGATATACATATTCAAATTGGGCAAGAAGTGCCATAGATAAAAAGATAACCTCAAGTGGATGTTATTGTTTGTGATCCACCCTGATCTCATGGTTTAGTAAGAAACGGTCCAGTGTTTCTCTTAGCACAACTGAAGAAAAGTACATAGCAGTTTGCTCCACTAGTTGTGAAGCTATATGGATTCAGAAACTGATGTCAAGTCTATTTGACATGGATTTGGATACCACAATGATTCTTTGTGAGATCCAAAGTTGTATAAAGATGACATATAATTCCTTGTTCCATGATAAATCAAAGCACATAGAAATATGATATTTTATATAAGGGATATGGTATAAAAGGGAGATATAAAACTCCAGTATGTCAGTACCAATGAGCAATTTTATTATGTGGTGACCAACCCTCTATATTGAGTAAAGTTTGAATACTTATGTCACAATCTTGGTGTAGTCAGAAAATAATTTCCTCGCAAGGAGGAATGGTGATGATACTACAGACTTTCCTCGCAAGGAGGAATGATGAAGAAATGGACTCTCCTCGAAAAAGAGGAACAAGTCGAAGATATGGACTCTCTTCAGAAAGGAGGAACATGTCAAATATATGGACTCTCCTTGGAAAGGAAGAACAGATCAAATACATGAACCCTCCTCAGACAAAGCGATAGCAGGTTGATGATATGGATCCTCACTAGAAAGGGGGAGTGATGATGAGACTTTCATTGATGATGGGATGACAGTGATGCTCTAGTAAAAAAGAGGCCAAGTGAGTCTGCAGATGCTGATAAGGTCCAAAATTAACTTATGGATGATATTATCCTCTTTTGAGGATGGTCTTGTAGATAATAACACTTTGTTCTTGAGAATGGTCCTAGCTCTTACCAGCTAAGGTCCTACAGATGATACTCTCACATCGAGATTTTACCTACATTCATTTATAGATGTCATAGAATAACACTTGCTTGGGAGCGGTCCTAGATTTATAGCTGAGGATGCTCTACAATGAGTCCTTACAGATGACAAGTCTTGCATTTAGGTGTGGACGAGATCTATAGTTATAAATGGTACTCTCACATGGAGAGTGTACCTACATTTATTTGTATAATTCATAGAATAACACTCGCTTGGGTGTGTTCCTAGATTTAAAGCTGAGGATGATCTACAATAATTCCTTACAAATGGTAGGTCCTACATTTAGGTGCAGAAAATATCTGCAGTTGCAAATGATACTCTCGCATGGAGAGTATACCTACATGCACATGTAGATGTCGTAGTATAACACTCATTTGGAGTCTTCCTAGCTCTAACCTATTGAGGATGGTCGACGATGAGTAATTGCAGCCGATAGGTACTGCATTCATCCATGGATGAGATATACATTCATTTGTAGAAAATATGGTCTTGCATTCATTTATGGATGATCCAACTAGTCGATACTATGGAACCTCCTCATTAAGGGGGAGTAGGCTGATGAGGATTGCATCATCCTTGGACTTATGTCCTAATGTGATAGGGATTGATAATCCCACAAAGAGATCATGTGTATTGAAGGTAGTGTTGCGAAAAAGGATCGATAAGATCAAAGTACTGCTACAAAGGATCAAGAAGATCGAAGCCTTGCTGCAAAGGATCGAGAAGATAGAATTTCTACCACAAAGGATCAATAATATTAAAGTACTGCCACAAATGATTGAGAATATTGAAGTGTTGCTACAAAGGATCAAAAAGATCGAAGTGTTTTTGCAGAGGATCAAGTGATCGAGTGTTGTAGAAGATGATGTTCCAATACTAAAGACATTGAAAAGTAATTGTTCCAGTTACTTAATGATTGTTGAAAAATTGATATGACATATCGATTTATTACCTTAATACTACTGAATATTATCTCTCTCGTTACTCCTATAGTTGATGATGTTGTTGTTAGTAGAATACCCTTCTCGTTAAGGGGGAATGTTGAAATATTGTAACCTCAAAGGATATTCTACATGTATTTTACTGATGTAACCCAAGGGATATGTTCTATTCCTCCATCGGGATGTTATTATTGTAATTAGTCATCATAGAGTCATGAGGTAAAGCCTCCATTGTAATTTGGGTCAATAGTACCCTAACGAATATAATATAATATTGTTTTGTGATTTCCTAGGTGAAGTCGGACCATTCAATTTAGTGTGGCTGGCATGTTAGGGTAAAATTCATGGGACAAAAAGAGTATAAATAGAGGAGATTTGTTTCTCATTTGAACACAGACTCACACTTTTGTAGCACATAGGAGAGAGAGAGAGAGAGAGAGAGACATATCGGGAAAGAGGAGAATACATGTTTTGAGGTTTTATCTTATACATCTATATAGAGGAAGTTTTGTTGGGTTTTATTTCCCTTGAGGGTTTCCCAGGATAAATATTGTGTCTATAATGTGATTGTGTTTCTTTTAGTGATTATGCATATGCTACTATTGTGAATTTAAATTAAACACTAATGATATCTAGCTATGCATCTGAAATCTTAACAATCCCTTCCCATGATAAGGTACCATAGAATTATGTACATTTTTCTATCCATTCCTCCATCTAATAAAAAAATTTGCAACATATAAATGTATTGCATCCCACACACGACCAACTATATGAAAAAATGACAATTAAGAATTGTAAATTAGCTATCATTAAAGGAAATTAATTTCACCTTAAAATAATGATGGAATAATAAAAATTACATAAGTATTATATATATATATATATATGAAATTGAAAATTTTATTGTATAATAAATTAAATCTACACCATTCAATTACCTTTCACTTTCCTTGTTCTACCTTTCCCCAACAAGACCTCCCTTTCAAATTTGGAAGATGTTGATTAATGTACACCATGGATTGATATACCATATAGCCCTACACCATAGAACCCTCAGGATGTTCTCTTTGTCTAACAAAAGCCTTCAATGACTTCAAATGCCTTTCCACCATCCGCATTGACCTTGAGTTCACAGGTCCACACAATTCAATCTCCTCAACTTGGTGTATAGGATAGTGTTCTTGTGCATTTAAAATGTTGGAGGTAAATACTTCTACATTTCACACATTAGACGAGGAATTTCTCTCTTCCAATGCCTAGTATCTTCTTTATGAATTTCTTTATATGAAATCCACCTACAAATGATGAAAGAAAATAAGAGTGATCAATAATAATGAGGCATATATAATAAAGTTCCAAGCTATAGAACACAATATGTCAATAACGTATGGAACAAATAGAAAAAACATTTTCATGCATATAAATTGTTACTTACCTCATGTATTTACCAATATCATATATAACTTGTTCTATGTTTTCTTCAAAGCTATATGGGAGAGATAGAGGTAGAACGTATTGTAGCAAAAAGAAAATAATTATTTAATGTCTCCAAATAAGAGACAACAATTACTAAAAAGATGTACTAAATATAAATTATATTCGTAAATAATTACCTTAATGAATGTATGCCAGTCATGAGTTTTAACACCACCAAAATCACCTTTTTTCATTAATATATTTTGTATGTTTGACGAAAACCCCATAGGAAACCTTATTTTCTAAATGACATCTTTTATAGCATTGTTTTGTTTCTCTATAAATAACCATGGAAGAATAATATTTTGGTCCCCATCTCCAACATTGGAAATAATTACACTTTGCAATACATGATTAGATTTTGCAATGTCACTACATTTTTTCCAAATTTATCTTTGTTGGTCCTTCCATCTAATATCCACCATATGATTTTTGTTACATTCTTCTTGATATGAATTGTATCGAATAAATGAGATATTTATAGGTGATCGTAGTAAGGAAACATACTGAATTGTATGGGATAACTCATCATCCCTCGTGGAAGCCCATTCATGCCTTAAAGACATTCATTAAACATAAATGAAAACACATTAACAATAATTCATGACAGTACCCATGGTAGAGAAAATTCAGTAAACATATATAATTCATAATATTACATGTTGATATATGCTACATATACAATTTTCATACCTCGACAATTTTTATTATATTCCAAATTCCATAGTTGAGGTGTCATTCTTCGTGGTATCTTTCCATTTTCTTCTTTACCATTGAATTTTTTTTCTTTGTAGTTCGATACCTATGGTTCCTAGGGAGGAATTGCATGTACTCATCAAGCAATTCCTTTGCTAAAAGTCTTGAACGATGATATTTTATCCTAGGACCACATACTAGATATGCAAATTTTACATTTGTTTGAAGACCTACAAGATATATTTATTAATGTTATAGCATCCAAATATTATTAATTTTTTTAAAAATGCATGATATTTACCTTAAAAAAATATAATTTTAACGACGTGCAACATAAAGTTACATACCACAAAAATGTGTTAACCCAGGGGCGTCATGGATTTTCCATGTAAGTATTCCATGGAACTAAAATTGTTTCTGCCCTATTGGTCTAGAGATGTCATACATAGTGATTCCAGCCCATAAATTCAATAACTTATCAATAAGAAGCTCAATATATACATTCATATATTTAACTTGGTGCTTACCTAATTGATCATTCAACATACAATGCTATTTAGTTATGTGTCCCACTATATAAAAGGTGTTCTCATGCAACAATTAAACAAAGAAATTAATGAAATAAAATAATTACTTTAAAAAAAATACCTGGAATAATTATTTCCAACATTATGTTCTCTCTCTTTATCGAAATCCAAGGAGGAAGGTTATAGTTTATGAACAAAACATGACACACTGAATAAGTAGAACGAATCTCTCCAAACTGACTCAAACCATAAGATTCCAATGAAATTATTACATTACGAGGTTCATTTTTAAATATTGGCCATTTTTCTTCGATCTTATTCAACGTAGAACCATCTGCAGGAATTCGAAGAGCACCATCTTCACTTATGTTCTTTGCATGGTAATCCATAAACTGTGTTATACTTTGGCACCTGAATAGTCATTGGAAACTTGGAATTATGGGAATATAACGAAGAACTTCGCAAGGCACTTTTTGTTGCTTGATCAGTTCGATGTCGACTAATTTCACATTGTGGGCATTTGTTTGTTGATGCATACTTTCCATAATATATAATATGATCATTAGGACATGCATCAATAACTTGATACTCCATTCCAATTTATTTCATAATCAAGAATACCTATCAACATGTGCGTAGTAAATTATTTGATGGTGTTAATATAAATTCACTCAACAATATGCAACATTGAAAAATAAATGAAATGTAAAAAATATAAGTCATAAATATTGAATATCCCTAATTTACGAATTAATTAACACTAAAAATAGAGGAAAATAATCAACTTTAGATACCTTACGAGATGTGTGAAAAAAGTGTTTGATAAACCATTCAAAACCTTGAATTTCATCAACAACAATATATAAGATAGAATATTTGTTATTGAACCTTCATAAATAGGTTCTTGGGACATCTCGAATAAAAGAACATCATGAATATCATGGAGGTTGTCCTCATGATCCAATGGATCAAATGTGTCATGAAGCAATCTATCTATCTCATCTTCACCATTTGTATCAATAATGTCATCTTTGTCCATAGGATCATTAAGAACTCGATCTTCAATATTCTGATCTCCATGTTCATCACCTTGTAAATTAGTATTTCTACTATTATGTGGCAAATAGCTCTCTGGTGATTGACATTTAAGGGGAATTGTCTTTATATTTACAAAAAATGTAATAAAATTAGTGTATAATATAAAACACATATATTGAAAATGATAAAACATTTTGTGAATCATAATTAATAATATTACAATAAGTACCTTGTGTAATGAACAACGTCTTACCAAGGGACGATATTCATACCCCCCTTCAGCATGCCCCTTTTCCTTACAATGTTTTTCAGTTGTTGTTCTTAAAACTTTTCTTGTTCACCAACCCCTACAATCATTGCAAGTGAAATAACACTTTCAATCAACCTTTGCATCTAATGTTACCATAAACTTAGCATACCTCTTATTGTTTGGTTTTGGCTGAGAATACACAGCAAAGGTTAATGACATCATCTGGAGAGTCTGCGGTATATGATGCTTTAGTGTCCACATTTCAAGCCATTATTAGCTCATCATTGGGACATTATCGATGCCTAGGAAATATTTAAATATCCAATTCATATAAATATATAACATCCATAAGTAGTTGACACTAGGGTTTTATGTTAGAAAGTAGGTTTTTATTGATTTAATGTATATCAATTAGTTTTAATGTCTATTTTCTTAATAATATTTTGATATTAATATATTATTTATTATTTATTTATTAATAGTATTTAATATTAATATATTGATTATCTTAGTTGTAAAATCTTATTTACAAAATGTTTTTATTTAAGTTACTATTTATTGGTCTTTTTATTAATTATTTATTAGATTAACCTATGTTTGTTTTATTAAAATTTTTATTATTTTATTATAATTTTTGTTTTGTTAAAGTTTATAAAAGCATGTTGTTTTATTAATAATAAGTATTAACCTAATACTGTTAATATTATTATTATATGTTATGTTTTTTTGTTTATTATAGGTTATACTTTGTATGTTAATTCTAATGAATAGTTAAAAAGTTGTTTAATCTTTTAGGTTTTAGGTTAGTTTTGATTGGTTTTGTCAATTTAGGTTATTAATTAGTTTGGTGTTTATTGTTTAGATTAATTTAGTGAGTTTAGGAAGCCACGACCTGTTGATGGCCAGGCCATCATCCCTATTTAAACAGTTGGGGCTTTTTAGGATCTCGATAGCCTCCCTAATTATTCTTAAGCACCAATTATCCACTTGAGCTAGGAATTTCATATCTTCTATCATGATTGAGTGTTTCGTTCCATTGGAGTGTTAAACCAAAGCATATTTATATGTTCAAACTAGCCGGATGTCTGTACAATGTTCTTTAACCCTGGTTCGAAAGGATCTCCCCATTTCACCGACGTAGGCCTTCTTGCATTAACATGGAATCATCAAGACACCATTTTTTAGGGTAGGATCTCTGAGGTCTCTAACTAATTTCAGGAGCTTTATGATGTTATTAAGGGGCAAGAACATAGATTTGATACTTTTCTTCTTCAAGTGTCTCATTATCTTATATGTTACACCTTGTATGTATGGAAGAAAAGTTTTGTGTTCCCCGGCCTTCTTTTCTTTTAGGTAATCTTTGGGTTTTTCATTTTTGGAAAAATCTCTCCTAATTTGATGTGAGTCATATCCATTACTTAGGAACACATCATGTAAGTGTTCTTTTTCAGCACAACACTTACATCTAAACATGGGAGGCCCGGCCTGCCACCATGTCAGAAAGGATTTTGGACTCATCACTTCCCCTTGGAAGGAACCTCAATCTAATAAACAACAAGCTTCTCCCTGAAATACTCAAACTTCACTCTGGCTAATGGCTTGGTAAACACATCAGCTATCTGCTCTTCCGTCGCAACATACTAGATATTCACTGCTCCTCTCTGCACCATATCCCTAATATAGTGATACTTGATATCAATATGCCTTAAATTGTCATGGAACACCGTGTTCTACAAAAAATTCACACAACTCTGGTTTTCGCAATATACACAAGTAGAATCCAACTGGAGATCAAACAAATCAAATATTAGCTTCCTCAGCCACACTGCCTCATAACTAGCTGAACAAGCCACGACATACTCTACTTCAGCTGTACTAAGTGCCATGCAGGATTGCTTCCTGCTAAACCAAGAGATCACACCTGATCTCATACTGAAGAAACACCTAGAAGTGCTCTTCCTATCAATGGAATTGCTTGCCCAATTCAAATCCACATAACCTTCCAATTTAATATTTTAATCCACCTCATACTTGAGCCCATAATCAACTATACCCTTTAGGTACCTCAGAATATGCTTTGCATCAATCAGGTGAACATGTCTCGGATCCGTCAAGAATTGGCTCAATGTGTTCACAACAAAGAAAATATCTAGTCTCATATTCATCAGGTACAACAAAGACCCGATCATCTGATGATACATCGTATCATCAATCAACTCTAATGAAGAATCACTCAATAGCTTCAATTTTGATGCCATAGGCGTGGTCATGGCCTTGTATTCCATCATCCTGAACCTCTTCAGGATCTCTACTGAATACTTCCCTTGTCCTAGGGAGATTCCATCTGCATTCTGCCACACCTCCATTCCTAGAAAGTAGTGCATCATATCCAAGTGTTTCATGTCAAAATTGGCATCAAGATTCCTCTTTGTTTCAATAATCAATGCATCCTCACCTATCACAAACATGTAATCTACATGTAGTAGGAGTATCACGAGGTTCCCTTCCTCAACCTTATAGTAAAGGTTGGAATTCGCTTTACTCTTGGTAAATCCTACGCTAGTCAGGAAGCTTTCAATTTTGTCGTACCATGTCATGGGTGCCTATTTCAAAGCGTACAGGGCCTTATTCAATTTTCACAAATGAGTCTCCCTGTCATGTGTCTCAAAACCGACTGGCTACTCTAGATACAGTTCCTCTTCTAATACACCATTCAAGAAAGTAGTCTTGACATCCATCTGGTGTATCTTCCATTTCATTACTGCAGCCAAAGCAAGTACTGATCTAATGGAAGTGTATCTAGCTATAGGTTCAAAATTCTCCTCATAATCTATCCCTTCTTTCTGGGAGAATCCACGTGCCACAATTATTGCTTTATATTTCTCTATGATGTCATCTAGAGCATGCTTAATCTTGTAGATCCACTTGGAAGTCACAACAGACTTCCCCTTTGGTCTTGTGACAACATCCCAGACATCATTCTTCATGATCAAATGGTACTCCTTGATCATATCATCCTTCCATTCTTTCTTTTCTGCCTCTTCTTTATAGTTGGAAGGTTCTTTATCAATGGTGTCACATGATAGGGCTACATAACCGGAGTAGGACCTAGTTCTCTTCCTTTCTCTATGCATTTCTTCCGGATCCCTATATTTTTCTCCACGTTGGATATCCTCTCATACCCATGTAGGTTTCCTTTTGTAAGGATTCTTCTCTTGGGGTGGATCTACAGGTTCATGCGGTTCTTCTATTTCTTGATCTTCTTCTAGAGTTGCTTTGTTCATAGTTGTATCTCGGATCCTGGGTACTTCTGTTTCTTCAACTTCTGTAATAGGTATTTTTTTTTGATTTGTTGTAATTTGTCTTTGTCAAATTTTACATCTCTATTGATGTTTATCTTCTTGAATCCTGGGAAGTATATTCTGTAAGCCTTCGAGTTCACTATATCCCACAAATATACCCTTCTTTCTCAGAGGATCTAACTTTGTCCTCTTTTCTTTCGAAATGTGTATGTATACTAGACAACCAAATATTCTGAGATGACTGAATTCTTCTGGTGTCTTGTTCTCAAGTACTCTATGCAGAGTACAATTATGTACATACACAACTATTCTAGCAGCTTCTGCCCATAGATGCATAGGAAGATTTTGATCATGAATCATTTCCCTTGCTGCTTCCATAATCGTTTATTCTTCCTTTCTACAACCCCTTTCTATTGTGTATTATATGGAGTGGTCAAATCCCTCTTAATCCCTAAATCTATACATAATTACTTGAATTCATTTGATCTGAATTCCCTACCATTGTCTGATCGAAAGGTCTTGATTTTCTTCTTTGTTTGGTTCTTGATTAAGGCTTTGAATTCCTTGAACTTACTGAACACTTCATCTTTTCTTTTTAATAAATATGTCCATGTCTTTCTAGAAAATCATCAATGAAAGAAACATAATATACATACCCACTTAATGAACTGGATGACATCGGACCGCATACATCAGAGTGGATGATTTCAAAGATTCATTTTTCCTTGTTCTCCCTGCTTGGAAATGTCTTCTTTGTGTTCCTTCCTTTCGCACATCCTTTACAAAAAACTTCATGCTTTTCCTATATTTCTGGAATACATTCAACAACTTTGCTTGCAAGTGGTAGTGCTCTGTAGTGCACATGTGCAACCCTTATATGCCAAAGTTTAGTTGACTCTATTGAGTCATGGACCAAATCTTGTTCTGGTTGGCCCTTTAATTTGTATAATCCTCCCTCTTGCTCTCCAATCACTATTGCATCATCTATAGTCTTTCCCTTTGGTGACATAAGGACTTGGCCATCTATAAATGCAACCCTCATACTGGTATTCATCCCCAAGTTTTACTTTGTGGGGTAACTTATGTTCAGATAGTTTCACAAAGGAGTCTTTGAATCCCATCATATGCTTGAAAGCCCCACTATCTATGGGCCAATCATTGCTTTCATGTGTAACAGTTCCCATGAGGGAAGAAATCAAAACATACTCTTCATCACTTGAAGAATCTTCATTTTCTTATTTGATTCTCTTCCCAGGAGGATCATCATCCTATGTAGTGTGAGCATGCTCTTTTCTTTTGATGTCTTTCTTCTTGTGATATCCCCCCTTATTTCTAGGACAATTTCTTGTAAAGTGTCCTTTCTCATCATAGGTAAAGCATCTGAATTTAGATAGATATCTGCTATATCCTTTAGAGATATCTTTTCGATGAGAATGCTTACCTTTGGGACGATGGTGGTCCTTACTGAATTTCTTGGTGTGTCTATGATAGCTTGATATTCACTTCCCATGTTTTCTTATTGAGCTAATATTCAAGCTTCTTCTTATGTGCATTCCTCCCACAGCTTACTGAAGGTGATTAACTTTCTTCTAGCACAAATCCCTTGAATGAAGGAGTCCCATGACCTAGGGAGACCATTCAAGGTGGTCATCACAATTTTTCCATTCTCTACTTATTCTTCTATTGCTTCAAGTTTTTATTTGATTTGAGAAATCCTTGTAAAGTATGACTGGATGGTTTCTTCATTCTAGATCATTACATTGTTCAACTGGTTTCTCAAAGTAATCTTCCAATTTATATTCTTCCCTTCAAATAATTTGGTCAAGGAGTCAAACATCTCTTTAGGTGTCTTTAAGGAAGACACTTGTGGTATAAGGTGATCCTTGATGGAATCAACAATGAACCTCTTGTCCTTGACCAAGTTCTTCTTGTGTAAGGATTTAGCCTCATCTCCCTCTGGAACTCGAACTTCTTCACTTATGTAGGAGTCCAATTCATTCTGTTGAGATCCTGTACTTCCATGCTTGGAAGTTTTCAGCTCCTTCAAGATTTTCATCAAGATTGGTGTGATGAGACATATTATGAGGAGAACCTCAAATGGAAATACAAAATATTTAGATCTTACCAGTTTAAGATGTCGAAACTAGATCTAGAGCTAAACTTCTGCAGTGTTGGTTTTCTGGTTTAGGGGAAAATTAGGGTTTGACTTTCCCAGAGTTTTACCCAAACAAAAACTTTGATCTTTATCTCTAAACTTATATTTTGAGGAGGAGAGCAATCCTTTTTTAGGATCACTCAAAAATTCCACTTCTGTGAAAAGCCCTAATTTCCCACTATAGTGGTAGGTCAAAAACTAAAAATGTTCAGAATCAGATTCTGCTTCGACAAAAAGATGTGCCCTTCAATGGAGAGTTAACCTAGCCTCCTTTTGCTGATGATCTATGGAGAGAGACCAAAAAATTAGGAAGCCCTAGATTCTGTAGCTTCATAGTGTCTTGTTCCCAGGTTAGCTCTGATACCATGTTATATTTTTATCATTTAATCAATATGATCTAGGATCTTATCTGAGAGAATAGCATGAACAACAATAATCACAAGAGACAAGAGACACAAAGATTTTTCCTCTAGGAAACCATAAATGAGAAAACTCCGCAACTTCCTCAGAAATAGAATGAGCACAAATGGAAAAAGTAAAACCGAAAAAACACAAAGATGATCTCCGACAGCTGATCTCTCTCTCACTTGTGCGATCTCCTCCTCTCTCACTCATGCGCAACAGTTGAGTGAGTGTGTGTGTCAAATAGAGAGTCTCACTCTCTATTTATACTAGTTTCCCACTTGGCAATTACTCATGAGATCTGACTTTGCTAGGAGAGTATAATAACCCTAGTACCCCTCAACTATGGGGACTATTGCCCCGACTTACATTGGAGAGTTAACCTCAATGAATTTTCATGACTTTATTATAATAATGATTCTCTCGATAGGAACATCGGGGTATAATGAAATACAACATAATATATACAAGTGAATACATTCCAAAGTTACAAATACATCAACAACCCATTGTTTCACTAGGTGTTTATACCTTAAGGGCACCTCGATGTCTCCTACTGTCTCATCATCATAGGAACATGAACCCCTTCCTCTAAGAAAACATTCAATGCATTTATTGAATTTTCTTATGATCTTATGACATCTAGTTGATATATCACTTGTAGAACTATTAGATGTCTCACTTTGCTCTAGCCTTCCCAAACTCCCCTCACTGGAGGAAGACAAGATTGACAAATACCTGTTTGGTTCTACCTGCACCATGGCCAGATTTTTTTTTGGAAAATAATAGAAAAATAAAAGAAAAAAACTTGAAAAGAATTATAAGCATGACATAATGGTGATATCATTATCCTAAATAATATCAATAATTCCCTATTACAATAGTTCATCACATAGTCCTTTAACATGATATAGATAACATGTCATTCCATAGCAGCTCCTTCAGCTAATCTATCTCAAAATACAAACTATGTTTTTTACACTATTCTTAGGTGTACCTATTTTAATTTAGTTTGTTTCCTCACCAAAAAATGTTAAAGACCTAGTTTATGGATCTCAATATATGTGGTAAAATCATTTGCAAATATTCAGTAACTTTTTTTCAAAAGAAAAAGAGGTGTTCCTTGATATCCAATAGTGAATAAAAGGTAACTTTTACATAGTCCCGACAATAAGTCAGTCCATTAATGAGTGGAGATCATAAGTATCAAAAAATTTCCCAATGGAAGGGACGTAACCCACAATCCCAAGATGACTGAGGTAGAAATACCACACAGAGAACATAAGGATCCAAAACAGCTTATCCAAGGAGGCATCAAGGGTGGAGAAAACACACTCCAAAGGGGATGAAAACAAAATCTATATCCCCAGCTAAAACAAGAAAGATGTTGATGTATCCCATAGTAGAAAGAACCAAAAAATACTATGCCACAGAAATCAAAACACTCTTAGATTAACTATATCATGCCTTCCTCAATGATTTCTCCTTCTAAAAGTTATGAGAAGGAGAGGAGACCAACCTTCATATTCAATGCTTCCTTGGATAAACAGTTTGCACTCATATTGTGCTCCCTGTAGACATGGATAAAGTCATATAAATGAATTGAAGATGTTGGTATTATAGTCAGATATCCTACTAAATGCATTACTTTCTCCAACCTCTATAGATGAGTTCACATTCTGAGAGCTTCTATCACTACACTAACCTGATCACACAACTTCTAGGTCACTTATCCACTCTACATTGGCCTGATTATTCATTTTATTGGCCACTCCTCTCTCCTTAATCTACACCTGTAGGATTACATATAACTTAGATAAACTTCCAACTCATCACAACAAACTCCTAAACTAAATGTTATAAAATTGTAACAAATGTTTAATAATAGATTCAACCCCTGTATCCAATGAACTGAATAACTCAATCATTATCTATTCATTTTGTCATTAACTATTTTCTTGATATTTACACAAGTGTCTATGAAGATCATATATTTATGCACGTTTTTGTGCTTCCTATTTTTAGATCAAGATGGTTTTACACTTCCTGGTGTGATGCAAGCTTGGTGAAAGATCAAGGATGGACTTGTTCGTGTTGGTGCTAACTTTTTTTAAGGATTTTGGTGTGTCTAGATAGCTTTGTGGGATACATTGCTAGGTATTTCTATTGCTCATTAGTGTAATCTATTACTGGTAGACACCCTAGATTCTAGGGTTTGGATGCATTGGAAAATCTTAGCTTATGGATAAGCTTGAAGGACTACTTTGTACCAAATTGTGATAAGTTGTTGGTATGTACTTGTAACTTCATTTTTATGTATATTTCAAGTGTACATTCTTATCTAGACTCTGTACTTGAAGAGATGGTTTTCAAAGTATATTCTCATGGTGAATGAGTAGTTTATAGGGCTGTTTGGTATGCTGATTTATCATAAAAAGTTAGCTAACTTTGTTGACTGATTTGACAAGTATATAGAAGCTAAGAGGGAAGATTTGTGGCTGTAACAATTCTGTTGTTAATAAGTAAATTTCAGATCTATAATATGTTGGGACTTGAGCCCGCGGGAGAGTGCCTTTAGTTCTAGTATTCATGTAGAATCATGTGAGACTTGATTGGATGAATTGTAAATTGAACAAAACCTTGCCTGGAGTCTGTATACTTGTCTTTAGGCAAGGAAGGAAGGTGATAGGGTTTGTGAAAGACAAAACCTAGAAGATACTTGAAGGATTGGGATTTCTGAAAGACAAATCCTAGAGGATAATTGATGTGCTAGGGTTTGAGTCCATTTGAGAAGGACCTAGTATTTTGATAGTGGTTCCAACCTCATCGAACATCACATGGAGAGTAGGAATTTGGTAGACAACACTTTTTATGAATGCAGGATTGGCAGGATTGTAGCTTTTTCCTTGGATTCTATCATGTATGAGAATATGGGAATGACATTGAATCAAAAGAACTAAGCCCTCCATGTAACCTTATGTCAATGGCGATGATTGTTGAAATCCTTGTTCATAGGATTATAAAAATTGTATATTTTACTTGAACCAAAATCCTTGATTAGGCATGTCAAGATTTTTCTACAATATTTCTAAGGCTTTTCCATAACAGGTTTGGAATTTACACTTACAACCAATGTACAAAGCTCAAAAATATACGTCAACAATTACATTATATATGTGCCTCAAATTATCACATTAAAGTTGAATATATCCAATAAAGAGACAATATTCCATTTAATAATCAGTCCATATATTGCACAATTCAGACCTAATATTATCAAGTCTTAAGAGGACAAACATATCACTCTTCACAACCCTCCTATGATGGCTAATAAACACTATATTAGCAAAATTATTTTTCAAGTAGGAAAAGAAAAAAATAGTACATTACAACAGCCTTATAATGCAAAATGGTAGCCTTGAATATCCCAAAATCTAGGTCCAAATCTACAAATATATCTTCAGCATTCAACCCTATGGCCTATGACATTTCTCCACAATGGAATAAACACATTGAAAATGAGTATATGCTATTCATTTGTAGTTTTCCATCCAACTAACACCAAAACAAAAAATAATAAAATGACTCCAAAACCTTAGGATGTTAGCCTTGAAGAGTTCGAATGTGCTTGAGATATTCACCAACATGCCACTTGTCCTCTCCTAACATGAGCACTCTTTCTTAGATGAATTTCAAGGATTTTTGGAGTGGTGCGACCTATAGATGTGTGCACAAAGAGCCTCAAATGTGGAGTTCTCGTCTTCTTAAATGATGCCACATGTGAGCAAAGGTCCATTTCATTCTTAAACCAAATCAAACTCTTACTAAAAAAAAATCCAAAGAAGGTGTGCCCTAGAGAAGGGTGAAAACAGTGGGCTTGAAAGTCATACATCTAAACACAACACCAAACACTTATGAAAGTCTTGTCAAATGGATGTAACATCCCTCATTTCATTATGCAATTACCAATCAGTTGTAATACTTTCCATTCATGTCAATAAAGGAAAGAGAACAACACGTATTTGCATATGAGGTCTGAAATGTAATATAGGAAGTGCAATAGGTAGTGTGCATCCAAAATATGCTATTTTATCATTCATTTTAACCTCAACCAACTATTTGTTTGCTATGTGTGTGAGTGGAGGCTTAGGGTAGTGTTTAGAGATAGTCTACAAAATGAATTTGCAAACTGTATATTGCTAGAATAAGGTTGTTACAACCTGGAACCAAAGAGGGCTGAGGGCCAATGTGAGTAGGCGAGGCTGTTTTAAGTCCATAGAAAGGGTGATGATGGTAAGAAAAGGAATCCCTTGAACTGTTGGTGGAAGGTCTGTTTTAGGGATTTTTAGGGCATATTTTAAGGTTTTTACAATTTGTAGGGGTTGTTATGCCTAGTTTGTGACCTATTTGTAGCTGGGACATGACTGTGTATGATCCTCCTAGGCTGGGCTATCACTGCATCTAGAAGATGGGAATTATTGTGTGATCCCTCTAAGGGCTGGGTTTTGACTGTATAACCCATATAGGACTGGTCATGGATTGTGATGACATCCCCAAGTTAGCCGTATATTGTGGTGGCCCTCCCAAGCTGGGCCATGGACTAGTGTGACCTTTCATTCCAATTCAATTCATAATTCCCCTTTCCTTTGTTGTTTTGAGAGTCATTTATCTTCTTAGGAACACAAAGGGGGTTGGGGAAGAAAGTTAATTTTCATTTTTCTACCTCTCAAATAATTGGCAAAACCCATTAAAACATGACGAAAATGCTCAAATGATAAAACAAAAAGGACCATAGGAGAATTGTATTCTTAGTCCAATTATCCCATCCATATTATTTGATAATTATCCCATTCACATTTTCCATTAGAGTTTTTCAATCTAGAACACATTATTAATGTGTTCTATATTGATTCTTTTCGAAAGAATGAAAAAAATAGCACTTAGACAAACAATTTTTTTTTATAATAAAGACAACTAACCACTTAATCCTCTTGGTCAATTCACTAGGATTTTGTTGGAGACATTAAGAAAATTCACTGAGGCCTAAGTGGAAAAGATCAATAAGGTAATAACTTGTGTACCAAGGTTCCATTCTTGTTAAGGTATACCCCACTCAACTAGCATGTAGTACAAAAGTCATCCATAAGTGTGAACCATCTCCAATGAGCTAGAGCACCCCAATTAAAAAACCTCCAAAGTCCAAGTACCATCATCAACATGCAATAAGCCTAGTGCTTCATAAAAAGTGATAATGCATGTCATCAAGATTCCAAATCAAACAAAAAATTCTAGGGCACTCCATGCGAAGATGATCAATGTGTCATGAGCAAATGAAATATGAGTGAAGTTCACCATCATCTCATAGTGTTCCATCTCACAGGCATCAAACTCACATAAGCACATCAATAACCATACTGTCAAACATTGCATAGGAAATAATTCATCAAGGAGCAATTATTAAATCTTTAAAACTTAGGGAAACCCTAAGTTGATTAGTTCCCATTCCATGAAAGCACAAAGTGTTAGATGAATTCTAAGGAAAGATACTCAAGCATTCCAATATTACCAAAAAGAGAGCATATCAAGATCAATACACCAATATATCATGAGGATCCATCAACCAATCACCAACCTGGGAATCATCACAACTTTGCGTTGCAACATTATCTTCTAAAATTAACCAATGTGTGACATGATTCAATGCATTCTTTCCAACTATATTGGCATTTGAAATCCTTTTTTAGCATTTAGTTGCACATAAAATTTCTTCTTGTTTCATGATATTGAAAATAATATATAGTAAATATAATGATCTCCCAATTTTATATTCTTATACATGTTTTGGTTATAAATATGGTTTATGAGGTGATAATCTTGGGAGGCTAGGATGGAGGAAGAGGAATTTGTGGATTACTCAAAGGAGGCTAAGGAATTTTCCCTGAAACAAAATTTTGGATGTAGGGATGAAGTACTAAAACATTGGAAATTCTCAAGGGTATCACATAACAACATCAAAGAGGATAGTGAATCAAAGAAGCTAACCTATTCTAAGTCCTTGGCACTGCCCCAAATCCCTAACCCTAAGGTTGACCCTAGCACTGTGGAGGTCTATGTTGTAAAAAAAAAAATTCCCAATTATGCCAATAATTTTTATTTTTCTGTGCCCAGGCCACCACCTATTATTCTAGGTTTCCAATTATTTATCCCTAGGTTTTTATTTTCTAAATTTTGCTTCACAATATTCATTGGTTTATGGATCAATTTGTGTTTTTTTTTCCTTTTTTTGTCCCAATTTTTATGTTTTCTTTATATGCCATGCAACACAAAAATTCTCCAAACCCCTGTCTAATACTTTAAAAAATGAAAACCAAATAAAGATCAAAATAAAAGCTATTTGACTAGGTATCTAGGGGGTAAATTTTGAGGCCATTTTCAGGCCATGAGCATTCAAAGGTGATTTTTGTGCATTCTGGGAAGCATAAATATGAGGAAAGGACCAAAATTCAGACCTTGGAATGAAGGACGAATTCTAGGCCAATTTTGTAGACTGAACCAACATTCTATCCATAGTTACAACAGAAATCCATCTTGTTGCATAGGTATTTGGCACTTTTGCACAAGTCTGGGCATGAAAAAATCCTTAATCTTCATTCACACGCATATTTTAGGGCTAAATTAGCTATAAATAGTCATGACAATTACCCTAAGATGAATTTTGGGATACATGAAGGCTAAACATCAGTAAAATTATGCTTTTGGGAATAATTTCACCTAATATCAGTCATATGGATTTTTCTAGGTGTCTCTCTAATACAATTTGTGTTAAAATGGACAGTTATGGGTGCCTTAAACCCATGTTTTCTAGTTTTAAGTGGATCTGCGTGTGATATAATGGTAAAAGGGCTAGTTTCCTAGAACACTTGTTATAGGAGTAGCTCTAAAAGTGGGTTGATCCACTTCAGAAGTACATGTTTATTGGGAATTAGGGAAATTCATGGTAGGGACTGTCTCTTAATGAGTAGACATTTTCACTACAAGTGGAAACATGTTTCTTTACTTGAAGAAGTAATAAAGCAATTTCTCATATAAAACAAAGAACAGGATGTGACACAGAAGAAGTCCTTACCTTTTCCAAGTGTGGCACCAAGGTTTCTTTCAGACTCATACGTAAAGTTATAAATTCTTGATATAGGTGTAGATGATGTAAGGTTAATTCCTATACCTCTATACAAGAATCTTATACCTAGAATCCAAGCAATCACAGAAATTAAAACAAAAAATAAGCACTAGACAACACATCAGTCCTGGTAATCAGTCAAATGAAAAGTTTACAGGGAGTTGTTTTGACTTTAAAAGAAGAATACCTCTCTCTGACATAATGGACCCCCAATTGTGAAACAGAAACCTATGACCAATAATAATAGATTGAATTATTGTCTTCACAATATCTATTGGATGCAAGTGCAAGAAAAGGATTACTAACATTCCAACCAATGCACCTACCAGAAACCCTAGGGATAATTCAAGTGGTTTGATTTTCCATGCCAAAGTCAGAAGGAGGTCATAAGATCGAATCCAGGAGGCCCTTGGGGTTAGGAATACATGTCTGCTGACAACATTTACCCGAGAATCCATGCCTGGAATGTGAAGAACTGCCTGGAGGTTTTACCCAAGTAAATTTTCAATGGAAAACTATANGTTGTCCCTACTTTCGGTCTACCCAAATTTGAGTAATGTTAGAGTTCTAAAAATATTTGGAGTCCTTGCACAGATCCATAGAAAAATGGGGGATGCAAGAATATATTTTTTTTGCACCAAGAAATAGTAAATGGCAGATTACAAATGCATAATGGGCCAATGTACACATTAATTGTGTTCTAAACCCATAATTCAACAACTTGATTTAGTCAATGATCCAAATGGTTCAAATTAACTAGGTCCGCAACAATATAGCAAACAGGTTTCTTCCTTTAATATTGATATTATGGGGTATTTGCAAGCATCTTAAGAAACTTATATAGGCTTAGTGAAAAATTACACCAAACAAATTTTTATTGTCCTAATACAGGTCCTCTACACAAGACATACTCCTTAATCTTTATTGTATTCCAACGCTAAAACTGGCTTCTTGTAGGATGAAATATTCAAATCTCTTTTCCCACTAATCCTAGATTTGAATCTTTGCAACCAAGGTTCCCATTCAATTATCACATCCATGTTTAAGAATCAGTCTTGACAAGAAAAAAATTTGTTGGTGCAAACATTAAGACTAAGTTTCTCGCATAGAGGAAAATAAATGGTACCATTGTAGTATATTGCACTGCCGTTTTCAGTTCTCGTGGAGGGGAGAAAGGTCTCACCCAAATCACTTCCTAGACATATATGAAATGACGAAGAGATGATTAAGGAAATTGTAGACTTAATATGACTTATTTAAACTTTTACAAAGCTTCTGCAAACATACATGTCCATTATATAGGAATTCACATCTGGTTGTCACATAAAAAAATGCAATACACAGTGCTAACTGAACATTATGCATCACACGACATTCATATAATAATACAAAATAAATTTTAAAGAGGGAAACCAATCTCTCATTTTATTATCTTCTCTAAAACCATTACATTTAGCTCCAAGTCCTTCAACTAGTTCCCTTGTACAATTAACAATAGAAAATATCCATGTACACTATCGCCAGAACAATATTGATAACAATGATTACAATCCCCAACTAACAACAACACTCCCATTTTGCAGCTCACGTGGATATTTAGACCTTCCTAAGTGGTTGATTCTGAACGTGTCAAGATTGCTAATAATAGGGAGACAAACTACATACATATCCTTGCGTTAAATTGGATTGCTAATAACAAGTTCGAAACCATCCTCTATATCAGGTGAAGGAAACAATCACTTACTGATGAGATGGAGAAAAGATAGCCTCTTTCCCTCTCTACATTCAGATTGGCATTGGACAAAGTTGATAGGTACATAGATTGTGTAAAGGAATTGGGTACTCACTAGATATGACTCAGGGTCCATTATCCACTTTTATGGGAAACTCTCAAGGATGAAGATGAATTAGGATATTGGGCCAAGTTTATTGCACAATTTGGGTTCAGAGACATAGAATATCAAAGAAAGCTTCCATAGAGAGGATACAAACTTATTTCATTTCCTTATCTCTAGAAGAAATTGAAACAGAGTCCTACTGCTAGGTTGTTGTAGATCGGACCTGCAAAATATTCAATTTGGGATATATGTTGGGATATTAAATTGTCTATATTGTGTTGCATGTTCATTGTATTTTTCCCATTACCTATTGTCTAAATTCCTCCTACTATCCATTCTGTCTAAAATAGTTGAATAAGGTTTCAACATACCAACCTTAAAGTTCTCTATGAAATTTGAAACCCTCAACTACTGTGGTTCAAATGAAGACGACTATGAAATTTGAAACCCTAGTTCAGCCAAGGCATTTCCAAAACCCAAACACTCAGAACAACATTTTTGAAAAAAATCCAACTATTAACCAGCCACAACAATCATCAGAGAAAAAATTCTCTACAAAAATATCTGAGCCGCTTGAGCCAACACATGAGTCTATTATCCCAAAAGAACCTTTATCGTAGGAGAGTGCCCCATTGGTTGAGGAAGAAGTCCAATAGAAGTTTCCTGTTGTTGAGATAGGTAGTTATTACTTAGCATGTTTATTGGGGTGGTTCTTTTGGCTTTATGGCTTTGCGGATTTTTTTATCCATGATAAGTAGGTATATATCTCTAGCAGTGTTGCTCATGCACTTCAAACTTTGCTTGTTTTCAGCAAGAAAGAAGAAAAATAAGCAAGCTCGAAAACTCTATACTAGTAAATCATCCTTATATTGCTTTTCAATTGGGAAACTGATGTATTGGAAAGTGTTATAGGATGTTGTTGTGTTGTATTCTCTTTCCTAATTAGAATTAAATGGATGAATTTGTAAATGATGCATGTTGGGTTATTTATCATTGTTACAACCAATGAGATGCATTAGAGAGCATCACAGGATTTTGGTGCTGAAGGGTGTATGATGCCATATGCTGCACATACTGCATATAATTCTTGGCTTGGTTCATGGTAGTGACCAAAGGCTTACATGGCATGTAATGGTGGTGTCCCATACATGTTTTATGGACCTAATTCCTTTGACATTCCATTTAGTGGAAATATTATGCCAACGGATATGTATGGAGCACATGGATATATACCAGGTTTTGTCCCTCTTGTTCAAAGGTGAGGTGTTATTTTGTATTGATTTATTTTACTATATCTTAAATGAGTTTTTTAGATATAGGATCATACTTACAAGACTTGGTTGAGTCTTTTGACTACCTTATTTTGACTTGCTGAGTCAAGCATGATGATTACACTTGGTCAAAATGGCCATAATTTGTTAAGTTTGAAGACATGGTCAAACACATCTTAATTTGCTAGTTTTACTAGTATTATCCAGGCTTGGAAGACATGGAAATACTTGGTGATTTGTCCAAGAATTAGTCAAGTTTGACCTGTAAAATAAAAAACTATACATACATACCCAAACCTAGAATAAAAAACACATTCCTAAATTGTTTTTGAAACCTAGTTTTGTAGTGAGTTTGTTTGCCAAGAATTTACCTATTCTGAGCTAGTCTTACTCTTAAGTTTGCGGAGTCATTTCAATTTTTAATATGCTCACTTTAGATATTATTGAATAGATTTTTTTTAATTGTGTTAGATAGGATTTTCCACATATCCAACATTTATAATGTAACCAACCAAACCGTCTGAAGATATCTGACTCCCTAAATAAGATTTTAATGCAAGAACACAACTAAGGTCAAGCAACCATTGAGTAAGCCATCTCCAATGTGAAAATACATCATGGAAATATAGGGGCTAATCATACACCATTATCCTAAATCTCATAAAGCACCCCCAAACATAGTGTAAACACTTTAAAAGTAACCCCCGAAGCTTAGCAGTTTAGGTTTATTATATGGGTTGAAACCCTAGTTGTTCTTGTGATAAAAGAATTATCTCCCCTACGATAGGTGGTATATATACTACATGAATGGTTGTTATTGTATTTATTTTAGCAGGTGATATTCCCAAGAGTATTTTTTATAGGTGGCTTATTTGTTCTAGTAGGTGCTAGTGTGTTTTCATTTTTTAGAGCTGGAAGATCTACTTCATTATTGGCTGGTATGTAGTCTATGATATAGCAGTTGTGATTCCCAAAAGGACTTTTGATTGATGGATGACGTGATGGATTTCACTGTTTGGAGTGGATTGATGCTTGTAATGGGCATGCTTGACCCTTTGATCATAGGGTGACAACTTCCACAATCACCGAAAAGGGTTTATGAAAGATAAAGTCAAATTGGGGTATTGTTACTTTTCCTATTTCTTGCGCTTGATATGGGTGTTTTTAGAAGGATATGCTATATCTAGTTTAAATATCACATAATTTATGTGGGGGTACCCAAAGTATGAAAACTTAATAAAACTATTGATAGCCACCAATGTTGCTAAATACGTAAACAACCGAACATCTCTCACCATATGCGCCCTGCGCAACTCAATCTTGAAGATAATGACATTACTAGATTTGTCGAAAACCTTCAAGTAATGAAGATTCGGTATGTTCTTCAGTATCATGTGCTTTTGGAATACATGGATTGGAATATCCCATAGAAAATGACCAACCGTGGGAAAATCATAATCACTCTCTATCAAACCACAGGAAGGACACCTAAATACTTGACCAGTTAACATAACTTGTTATAAAATGGGAAATAAGAATAAAGTAAATTACTACTCATTGAGGCAGTTAATGCAAAAGTCATGGCTTGTCAAGGAATTTGCTTATTATATGAACATTTAAAGTATCAACACCATGCTTTTATATTTAGGTCTCATCTGACGTAGTGACAATGCGATTAATATTAAATAGGTTATTTTTATTGCCAGGAACTTCAACTTTGTGTGTCAATGATGCTGGTTTCTTTGATTACTTAAGATTTGGAGTCTTACCAAGTAGAGGCTGGAAATACAATCTTTTCACCTACAGATGATGCAATTTTAACCCCTCCTCATAAATTGTAGGGACTAATAGCCAAAAAAGTCTCGTTGTTTCCAAGTACCATGTATTCCATTGGCATCATTTTTCGAGTCAAGGTAAACAAATTAACTCATACTTCCACTCCCCACCACTCCCCATCCAAACCCATACCATTTGGGATGGTTCACCAATAATGGAAATTATGGGTAAACAAGGCTTCTCTATCAGCTGGGGTCTAATGGAAGGTCATAAGGACTAGGCTTGCATCAGGGG
>LPNX010345762.1:306566-402186 GCA_001517045.1 Pseudotsuga menziesii
TGACGTCTTTCATTGCATGGTTTCCTTCTTGAATGTCTTTGAAATCTTTCATAATTTTATCTTTCTCGCTCCTTAGCTCCAGTAGTCGCCATAATCTTTCAGTCACATTCTTTCCAATATGCATTGTATCAAACAAATGAGCAATTTGTAGGTGCTCATAGTAGAGAAACCTGCTGAATTGTATAGGATAACTTTTCATTCCTCGTGGAAGCCCATTAATTCCTTCATGATCATGATGGACATCATGAATATTAGTTTATAAATAAATTACATAAATCACAAAGGGCCACTACAGTAAACAACTCACAATAAGAAGTAAAATACATAACAATTCATATACGATGATCCATACGTACCAGCTTGACGATTTCTATTGTATTGCATCTTCCAAAGGTGAGGTGTCCTTCTCCGTGGTTTTAATGCAGTCTTCTACTTCCCATTGAAAATATTTTTTTCAGTTGTTCTATACCTGTGATTCTTAGAGAGGAAATTCCTATACTCATCAAACACCTTCTTTCTTAATCTTTTTGAGCGACGAGATTTGATCTTAGGACCACAAACTAGACATGCAAATTTACCCTTTGTCTAAAGACCTACAATATATAGATATGGAATATCTATGTCAATTATAATTATATATTAACTATATTAACTACTTCATATAATTAAATGCAATTAAAGTGGAACTTAAAAATACAAACCATAGAAATGGGTTAACCCTAGGGCATCATGTATTGTCCATACAACCATTGCATGGAATTGAAATTGCCAATGTCATATTGGTCTAGATATGTCATACATAGTGATGCCATTCCAAAACTTTAGTAGCTCGTCTATAAGAGGTTCGATATATACATTCATATCTTTGACTTGTAACTTACCTGATTGATTTGAAGTACATATAAAATATATAATTAGGAGAACCATTAAGATATATAAACCATACACAAGAGTAAAATAAAAAATATATATGTGAAATTAGGAAACATAATACGACAAATGAGATGCCACAACTACATTAGAAATAAAACAGTTGTATACAAAAAATACCCGGAATAATCATCGACAAAATTATGTGCTCCCTCTTTATTCACAACCATGGAGGAATGTTATTGTTGATAACAAAAATAGGCCACACCATGTAAATGGATTTCATCTGTGCAAATGAATTAACACCATATGCTCCCAAATAAATCCTAAGATTACGTGGTTCTTCTTTAAATTGAGGCCCCTTTTCATCCATATCTCTAAAATCAGAACCATTTGCAGACATTTGAATAACATCATCTTGACTTCTGTTCCTGGCATGGTAATCCATAAATTGCACTATGTTATTGCACCTGAACTGTCGTTGCAAACATGGAATGATGGGAATATAAAAAAGAACCTTGTGAGGCACCTTTTTTTGTTTCTTGATCTGTTTGATATCTACTTATATGACATTCCAAAAATTCTATTGCAAATTCATGCTGATTATAATATATAACATGGTCATCGAGGCATGCATGAATTGCTTCATAATGTGTTCCAATCTCTTTCATGATGGAAGATAAATCTCGATATGTGCGAGGTAAAATATTTAATGGTGGTAACAAAAATTCAACTATCAAGCTACATCAAATAAAAATAAAAATATAGTTAATGTAATATATAAATAATATTAATGAAACACATTTCATTCATATTAATTTGAATTATGAATTAACAATACAATTATTATAGGAATACATATAAAATTTATCACGATCATATATATGTGATGGATTATTTTACATACCTTAGAATTTGTGTGATTGATATGTTTAAAAGACCATTCATAACCTTCAATTTCATTATCAATAATACAACAGAGAGAAGATTTGTTTTGGAGCCTTCATAAATGGGTTCATATGCCTTATTGAGAAGAGGTATATCGTGAACATCATCAAAGTCATCAAAATTTTCATTATCATCGGCATCGTCAGCATCCATTCTAACATTAAATGAATCATGGATAAATGTATTTGTACCATCATATTCAAATACATTATCAGTATGATCATCTTCTTTAATATAATCATTCACTTGTTCTCTATTAAACATAGACACTCCATGATCCTCCAGAACTTGTTCTGAAAGCACTTCCTATGGACGATATGCCGTAGGATTTCTTTCCTTTATAAATACATGAATACATGAATACATCAATATATATAAGTTAATATAGGAAATATGAAAATAATACATACATTTACCAAAGCAAATAATATAAAAAACTTTATAATGCTAAACCTACAAATGGATGATATTCATTCCCCCCCTCGGCGTGTCCATGTTCCCTATAATGTTTTGTGGATATTGAGACCAATATTCTTCTCCTCTTAAATCCCCTACATTGAGTACATGGACAATAACATCTGCCATCACCCCTTCGTTTATGTGCATCACATAGTCTAGAAAGAAATTGTCGATTGTGTTCGTTTGGATTAGGACTATTGCTATTTGACATTTTGTCACAAACTTCGTGAATGAATAATATTGACAATATTAAAAAATCAAGTTCCACACATCACAATTTTCTCAAATGGAGGTTTGTCGAAGAATTAAAAAATTCCCACAAACTGTTTTTCGAAGAAAAAAAAATTCCCGTAACCGACTGTTGAAGAATAAAACAATTCCTCAAACTGTCTGTCAAGGAATAAATAATTTTCGGAAACCGCCCGTCGCTTCTATAGAAAACATGTTAGAATGTTTAAAAATGTTTATCTTTATAATTCGTCAGTCATCGAATATCCGACGATATGAACCTACTTACCATTGGAAATATGGATTTATACTATTTGCAATATGTCTTTATATTATTTGGAAAAATAGCCTGAAGTCGTCGAAAATTCGACGAACACCCCTTTACCTATTGTTGTAAATCCGATGCATCCGCCTTGAAGGGTCGTCGCAAATCTAACAAACTAGGGTCACAAATCCAACGACCGAGTGTCGCATATCTGACCCACTATTGTAGCAAAGTGTTGTCGAAAAACCTATATTGAGGAAGTCGAAAAACCGATGATTCTTAAAGAAATCAGAATACAATACTTTTCATCATTGCAAACTGACAAAAATGTACTTTATGTCGGATGTTGTTGGATTATACAATAGGGTTTTGGGCTCAAATCCTATTGTGTCCCAACATAGTTATCGATAATTTGATCGATGTAGGGGGTGAGAAAATTGTCTTTTGGACAAACCCGATTCAAATATTGAAAATTGATGCAAACCCTAATAGTACCCTGATTTTTGTTCACATCAACTATGTTGGACACCCATTTAGTCAAGGGAACGGGGTAAATGAAACCAACCCTAAGACATTTTCAAATTCCTCCGTGATGGCTCCTAATTTTCTTGGATGTACCTGACGCATTTTTTGTCGAACTAGCTTGGCACCAGGGTAGGTTTTAATCTCATGAATGATAATGGAGGGATCAATCCCTAGCATTTCTTCGTAATTCCAAGAAAATACATCTCTAAATTCCTTGAATAAGGTTGTATAGGATTGAATCTCTGAAGCTGAAGATTTCTGGCCTATCTAAATATTCTTTGAAACACCAGGTTTAACTGATATATCCATCAAAATAGTTTTGGTAATATTACATAAATTACCCTCAGATTCAACACCGCAAATGAGGATCGAGGACTAAGGGTCCGTGACTATATCAGACGAAACCACAGACATGAATTTCTCTTATACCACATGGGAAGGGGGAAAGGAATGCAGATCTATGGTGACAATATTTCCAAGGCATATCTTCTATGGACATAACTTCCAATGATGAATTCATCATATGGGAGTGCATGTGAAAGATAATCGAGAGACGCGTGGGGGGGGGGGGGGGTTGTCTAGCCAATATGGTAGGTGATACGGATCTGAGGCCACCAAAAAATGATCATTGATGGTGGGGACATCAGTGGTTTGAATGGAATTGTATACTTCCTCAAAAGGACTAACTGATGTTGATTCAACAATAGGCTTATTTTTGTCTATGATAGAGGTAGAAATCATATTTATGGATGCAAACTATGAAACAAGAGGAGGATTTTACAACAGAAAGACTCCCATGAGAGAAGAGTCTTTAAGAAGGCCTACTCTAATGTTCTGATATTGGGGTGTAGTAATAAATGGAACATTGCTCGCATGATTCTAAATAGAATTTGGTGAAATTAAATCTAACTTATCTATCGTAACAATCCTTCCTTGGAATGGGAACTGAAAAATCCAAAAAATGGATGAAGCTGCAACTTGCATAGCATAGAACCTGTTGCGACCTAGAAGAAGGTTGTAATCCAAAGGAGAGTCAACAAATTCAACATGAATGGAAACTGATTGCCCCTCTAGTTCAATATAGAGAGCGGTTAGTAATCCATATGGTTGAAATCCGCAACCATCAAAGGCCTTCAGTGTAGTAGGTGAACGATTAATTTTAGGAGAACCAATGGCTCTCCAACAAAACAGAGACATAACCAAAGTAGAGGATCCCTCATCCAGTACAGTATAATGGATGTTCTTTCAAGTAACCTTTGTGGAAAACTGGAAAGCCAACTGATGTGAGATCCTAGTTTTAAAGTCATCCATCTTGAAAGCAATGATGCTACTATTCTCAGGATCCAAAGCTTCAAGAGCTCTTAACAATTTTTTTCGTCATGTGGGACAAGTTTTTAGTACCTCTAGAGATGACATAGCACAAGGTTCCTAGGCCAAATATTCTACTATATTATAGTATTGGGAAACACGTGCGTTAGGATTAAAAATGAACTTACAAAGTGTACTCTTGGGTGGGCGGAAAATTTAATCAAGCATAGGTTTATCGATCTGAAGACCATTACTTAGAGGGGGTGTTATAGTTGATTTTACCACACATGGTGGATCACACCTTTATGGCCTTCCCTATCCCTCTGCAGACTCTTTAGACCCCATGGACCATTTTTGTACCTTTGATGTTTCCAAGATCATCCCTAAAAACATGTCTTATTTGATATACATGACTTTTAAACCTATTCTTGCGTATAAACATGGATTTGACCCTTAAACCCACGTACATCGGGATGTGTGCAAAAATACAAATAGTTTTGGAGTTTTCCTTGATGTGAATCCGAATCACTTGTCTCTTGGCCTTCCATATGCCTTTAGATTGCTCAGATTCGACCTTTCATTACCCCATTGAAGCACTATATAAGGAACCCTTTGGATACATTGAAAGGGGAGTAATTGAACAGCAAGAGAACTATAGTCCATTGTTGCCAGAGCTTATACTTGAGTCTGCATCCCTTTGTCCCTTGGAGCACTTTGTGTTCTTCCCAAGCTTGCCTTTGCTTGTGAGCTTGCTATTGAGAGATGGAGGATTGAAGTGGTGGAGGCCCAGGTGGAGGACTCAGTTTCTCCAATTCGCAGACGTGCCGACAGAGGTTGTCACTATTGTAATCTCTATTTTATATTAATAGAAATATATTTTCCTATCCAATAATGTGTATTTAAATGAGTATTGAATCCATGGATACTTTTAAATGCTTATATGTTATTGATTATATATGCTAGATTAGGTCTAACACAATTATATATAGCATGCTTTTCTTGTTTGATGAATGTTGAGAGAGAAAATTACTTATACAAGTGAGAGTGGAAAAGCTCAATGAGGATCTACATCAACCATCCGAAATAAGGTATGTATTGAGATTCTTTAGTGTTAGATATTTGGTATCTCTTACATATTGGAAAGGATTGATTTATGCGATTAATCTGTCTATTGTGGTACCCCAAGCCATAGGAAGTTTTCTCCATAACAGAATTGGCGACTCTGTTGGGGAGTTCCTAGTTATTTCCTTTGGGGGTTTTTATCGGCATTCAATGTTCTTGAATTGCTTCGATTTCTCTGTTTCTGAGTCGAGTTTGGGGGCATGTTTGTTTAGTAGTGTCTGATAGGAGTAAATTTTGTATTAGATTGTCTGTTTTACCTTCTTTTTATCTCTTTTTCTTCCTATACGCAAGTTTTGTCTTCACAGTTGCGTGTACACACGAGTTTTACTGGGATTTCCACGTATATACGTGGGTTTTCTGCACACAGTCACATATGCCCTGAGTTTTGATTTTTAGGGGAAGATTAAGTGTTGTTGGGTGATTTTTGATGATTGTTGACTCTCCTTGGATGAGTCTAGATTCTGTATACACCTCTGTTTCTGACCAGATATGTCTTTTAGTTAGAATATTTTTAAATGTTCTTGTCGTTGCATTTTCTATTTTTTGTTTTGGGATTAGGGAATTAGGTCTCTTTTACCTTGGTGCTTTGCTTGGGTGCTGTCTGATAGTGCTTGCAGAGTCTGGGGGTGGTAGATTCATTATTTTGCTTCATTATCTCATTTTAATTCAAAAAATACAAAAATATTTACTTTTTGCATCATGATGCATTTTTGCATTTTGCATTTTGCATGGAACTTGCACTAGGTTTGCTTAGAATAATATTAGTCAGATTTTCATATAGGAATGACTACCTTTTTCATTTGAAGGAGGATTTTGTATTTCACATAGTAGCATACCATGTTTTTCATTTGACACGATGCATTTGCATTGATTGTTAGGTGTGCATTTTACTTCTTGTTGTGTCATAACACTATTAGTTGCACAATAATTTACCCTTTTGAGTAATAATCCAATTAAAATCAATGCATAATAAAATGAATTACACTCTTTTATTTTATAGGGTGCACCAACAAGATTAGGTTTTAGGGTCTTGGAATAGTTCATTGTGAGTAAATTCTCCAAGACCACTAAACAATGACATGTATGTGTCTGTCCAGGTGAGAGTGCAAAATTCCTTGGTATAATTAGTGTCTCTCAGGATCCTCCTCTTACAAGGGAGTTAAGCATGATGCAGTGTGAGTGGTTATTGATTGGGATGACCCCTAGTCATAACTAAGTAGCACCGGAGATATTTCCAGGATTGTATTCATATCTGGGGGCTCTTTCAAGAGTTTCGAGATTTGCTACCCTACCCATACGGTCAATACCAACTGGGACTGTCCTCCTAAGCATTGATTATATTGAGGTGACATTAGTTTCCTTACCTAGGTTATTGAGGGGGTATTTCACAGAGGTTATTCTACACGTGTCCCAGCTAGGTTGGGGTCGAATAGCATAGTCGCTATATCCATTGAAGCTGAGGGTCACAATAATTGGTTGCGAACCTCCGCTTGTTGTGTATGGGAGTCTCAAGCCTCTCCTAGGTGAGACATACCTGCTTCATTCAGGAGCTCACATATCCTACCCTTTCTTGCTTGTGATTTGGCTTTACATTATATAGGTGTATCCTCTATGCATGCTAGTTTTCCTAGGGTTTGCATAATTAGATAGTCTTTTTATTTTTGATTCATTGTGGATTCGGGTGTGGCACTTCGCTATTCTCTCTGTTTAGCAGGACTTCCACCTTCCACATCTCCTCTTCCTTTGGTAGAGAGAAATAGGCTATCTGGGCAGACTACTTATCACATTGATTCACACACGATGGGAGATCACGAGGATGAGATTCCTGAGATGTATTCTCCACCTCAAGATGTTGGGGAGGAAGATCCTCTTCTTGTATATGATCCTTCACCTGATACACCTTCACATTCCAGTTACGATCCCTCATTCATAGGTCATCGGTATTGGTTGTCGGGCGATGAGACTCACCATGAACCCACAAGAACTAGTCATGTTAGTTATGGCATGTCTGATATCCCTTCACATGATCCAGCACATCATGCCGAGTCAGAAATTGAACCTAGCACTATGCCTAGGGGCATTCCCATTCCTTTTCGTGAGGAGATATTTGGGAGCACTAGTCATATTGCACCTTCCATCCCGGTGGTGGAAGCTACCTCACATGTTCATCCAAGGCCTAATGTTAGTAGTCATATGCAGATACCAAAACCGAGACAAGTGACCATAGGGAATAACACTTATATCCCTTCACATGTCCCTTCATCCTCTATTCCTACTCCTTCGAATGCATTTTTGACAACCCTTCCTCCCCCTCATTCACATGGTCCTTCATGTCGAAACATTGCTATTAGTCATGTTTCTACTGTGACTACTCATACAGTAGTTTCTCAAAGTCAAGCATCTCCTGTTGTTTTAGGAGTTCATATTCCTATTTCTGGATCATCTTACGGTCCATCGCATGGACTTCCTCATATCCCTACTTATGGAGCTTCTCATGCGATATCCCATGGAACATCTTATGGAACTTCTCATGCACCATATTATGGACCGCAGTATGGATAGAGTTATCAACCCTATGGGTATGGGTATCAACAAACTGATTACTCCTATAATTATGGCTTTGTAGCACCACCTAATCAAGGTTCACCACATCATAATGCTTCCATGCAGCCCTATACGGGTCAAACGGGAGGAGGATATTATGGACAAGGCCATGGTATTTACAGTAGTCAACCATATATGAACCAAAACTATCAAGGAGTATGGCATAAACCGACTCAACCTAGGATCCCTTTCCTCGCAACATTAAATTTACCTGACTTATCAAGACTAATGAACGATCTAGTATATTATGACCCGGCTTGGCCAGCTGTCCCTACCAAGCTTCCCTTGGACATTCCCAAATTCGAGGGCAAACCAGGAGAAGATCCTAGTGAACATGTCATTACCTTTCACCTTTGGTACTCTTCCATCTCTTTACACAATGATTCTATCCATTTGAGGCTATTTCAATGCACTCTCATAGGGCCTGCAGTGAAATGGTACATAGAGTTACCAAAGGGGGCATTCGTTTTGTTCGATGACCTTGCTATGACTTTCCTCAACCACTTCCAGCTACCAATGCATTATGACATCGGTACAGAACTCTTGTTGACATTTCGATAGGACAAAGCCATACATATCTTAGACCATATCCAAGAGTGGCGTAGACGAAAGAGGTTGATTAAAGATTTCATACCGCTGGATTTTCTCCTTGAGTGGTTCCTTAAATTGTTGCTACCTTATATCACGAAGGATGTTTCTACATCCAGAGTCCAGAATGAGGAACAAGCAATTTTTAGGGCACAGGAACTGGATTTGATTTTATGCTCAATCCGGGCGATTATATGAGATCATACCTAACGCTCTGTGCTCTAGTTTCGATCCCAAGATCAAACCTGGACCACATGTCAATGGCATTGTGGGATGTACAAGTGCTAAACCTGTGGACTCGATTATGAAACAAGTGATTCAATTGTCTATTAACCAATCCACATTGGGACAAGCTACAGCTTCATCTCAATGCACCCAAATTGCGAATGTACTTTCCATGCAATCATCGGACCAGAAGGGCAACCAGCAGCCCGGAAGGAATAGGAAAAAGGGTAAAAACAATCATAAGCGTGGGAACAAGAACGAAAATGCCAATTTTAATGACAAGAACAAACATAATGCTGGGGAGGACAAGAATTCTAAACATAAGGTTAAGTTTCCTTTCAAGTTGTGTAAGGATGACCACCTCACTCACTTGTGCCCGCATATGAAGATGCCTCGAGATTCATAGCACAAGGCCTAGCTGTGCTGACCAATCCTTTACCCCATAATCAAAATATGAACTCAAGGACCCATGATCCTCATTCTGTGTTAGGTGGAGATCAAGATCCACCAAAATCCAGTACTGTTCATGGTTGCATCAATATGGTGCGTGCTACTAAGGTTGTGACTCATGCAAAAGACTATGGTTCGTTGCAAACTGACCTTGGGAAAGAACCTCCTCCTGTCGAGAGTCCTTTGCGTATTGAAAATCCTATGGATAAACCTGAGAGTGTACCTCACATTCCTAAGGGAGTCTTAAAGCATTCAAGGCACAATCCCAATGCTCGAGCCACCCAAAACTATTCTGTTTTCGAGGATTTGGTCCACACTCCTTGTGCAATGTCTACGCTTGAGGTTCTTCAGAGCTGTCCGTCGCAAAGGAAAACTTTGTTTTCTGCTCTTGGGGTGAATGATGATAACTCTTATTTCATCATCAAATTTGAAACCATGGGACTGTATCCTCACTTTCCTTACTACATGTCTCTCTTGATTCATGTTGAATGTCTTAACATGACCGTCAAACGCATTGTGATTGATGAAGGCGTTGTTGCTTCTGTGATGTCTTTGTTGTGTTGAAAGGGTTTGGGTTATCTCGAGTTGTCTAAATATTCTACCATGTTGACTTCCTTTGATGGTATATCATTTTGGCTGCATGAAATTCTTCCTTCTCTTAAGGTCTGTTTGGGAGGGAAGACTGTCGCGATGGAGGTCGAGGTGGTTGATGCGCCCCTTGACTACAATATTTTACTAGGTCAAAATTCGATGTATAGTATGCAAACTGTAGCCTCTTCTCTATTTCGATTTGTATTATTTCCATTTAATGGGAAGATTGTTACGATTGATCAAACATCATTCAAAAATCTGAGTGTTAGTGCATCGTTGGGAGATTCGATCCCGATTATCAACCACTCTCAGTCGGCAATTGGGAGTGTGGGTGTAGGTATGTATCCATCCCTTATGGGGACATTTAGTTGTCTTTGACCCATCCTTATTATTGGATATATTTTCGGTGGGGCTTCATCTTCATTGAATTTGGTGTCTTTTTGCACTTCCCATATGGAAGATCCTTGTATTCTTCCTACACCGAATCTTTCAAATGGACTTATCGAAATAGACATGCCGTTTCCTACAACAATGATTGCATATCAAGAAAATATTGATTGTGTTGCAGAGCCTAGTCCTTCCTCTTGATGGACAGAGGAGGACGACCCATATGTACTTCCTGCATGGGAAGTTGAGTCCTCTCATGCACATGATTGCCTTGAAAGTTTTTTTTCGTTAGATGAAGCTATTATTGAGGCTATGTCTGGAGTCGAGCCACCTTGGGAAGAGTTACATCATAGATCTTATTTTCTTCCCGATATTGACCATTTAGAGCATGAGGACTTAAGGGATATTCTTAGCAAGAAGATTGGTAGTCTCGTGGTTCCATTAAGCTCTCCTGGTTAGATGGCTGATGGGAACATGGCGAATATATCACCTACGATTCCTATCAATATCTCTTGTGATCCTGGTAAGATTGAGAATGTCTATATTGGGGTAGAATGTTCCCATGCTGATATTCTGGAGCATACCGAGCTGTTCAAAAAGTTTCATGATATCTTTTCTTGTTCATACAAGGAAATGCCAGGTATCGACCCTCTCACTGTCGAACATGAAATTAAGACTTACCCCAATGGCAAACCTGTTCGACAACGTTTGTGTGTGATGAATCCTAGAAAAGAACCTATAATTAAGGCTAAGATAGACAAGCTGTTGAAAGCTAGCTTTATCTATCCCATTCTTTTGATGGAGTGGGTTTCAAACCCCGTTCCGGTTTATAAGAAATAGGGAGCGATCCGTATATGAACTAATTTCTGCAATTTAAATCGTGCATGTCCTAAGCATAATTTTCCCACACCATTTATTGATCAGATTTTGGATGAGTGTGCAGGAAGCGAGGTATTTTCCTTCATGGATGGCTTTTCTAGATATAATTAGATTCAAATTAAACCTGAGGATCAACACAAAACTGCATTTATTTGTCCTTGGGGTATGTTTGCATATCGAAAGATGCCTTTCGGTCTGAAAAATGTCGGAGCCACATTTCAACGGGCTATGACCTTGATTTTTCATGATCTCAAATTGATTATTGAAGTATTTTTGGATGAGCTAGCTTCTCATTCTCGGCTGAGAGTGCGTCGTTCCTACCATTTGAGGTTAGTATTCGAAAGATTTCATCACTACCAGGTTAGGTTAAATCCTCATAAGTGCATCTTTTGCGTGAATTCAGGTCGCTTATGAGGATTCATTGTTTCCAAGGAGGGTATAAGAGTCAATCCCTTAATGGTTGAGGAAATACTTCAATTGTCTCCCCCAAGAAATATTAGACATCTTCAATGTTTGCAAGGGATGACAAACTTCTTACAGAGATTTGTGGTTAACTTTGCCAATTTGACTAAAGGCTTTATGTGTCTTTTGAAGAAGGACACTACCTTTTTCTAGGATGAGTGAGCCCAAGAGTCCTTTGATGCTCTTAAGCGAGCCTTAGCATCGACCCTTGTGCTTAGTCCACCTGACTATAGCCATGAATTTTTTATTTATGTGGCCACGCCCATGGAGATGATTGGTATGGTTTTGGTTCACGAGGATGAGGATATTCATGAGCATGTCATATACTATTTGAGCCGGAACCTTATAGATGCGGAAATCCGTTATTCCCATGTGGAGAAACTTTCCTTAGCTACCATTCATGCGGTTCAGATATTGAGACACTACATTCTCCTTTGCTAGACCTTGGTAGTAGCTCATGTCAATCCATTTCAGTTCATCCTCACTAGAAGGATGATCGGGGGAAAGTATAATAAATGGATTTTTATTTTGCAAGAATTCGATCTTGAATTTGTTTCGGCGAAATCAAAGAAATCGTTAATTTTTGCGGAGCTCATTTCTGATTTCCCAAGTGAGGAGGAGGAGGAAGTTGATGAGGATACATTTTTTGATGAGCATATCTTCCTTATCTCAACTTTGGATCCATGGCATGGTGTTGATTTCATGGGCAGACCCGGGTTTACTATAATCAATCAACAACACCCCTAACTCACTGGCCCTTTCGGTGACAGACCGCGAAGCGATCTGAATTCTCACCCGAAGTGAATCTAATGGGTTGGCCAAGACTCAAGTGTCTTGGACCGGGTTCTACGCATCCTACTTCTCTTTTCTTACTCCTGTGAGTCACAAGGTCAGCTATATCGGCGCATCGCACGTCCCCTTCTACTCGCAGCACTTTTAGCCGTGCGATTCTTATCCACGCGCAATTTTCACGGTTTCTTCCCACGTCGCACAACTTCCACTTACTCACAATATCTCCAACCTTATCGCATCTCTGCGCACCGCGGGACACCCAACCCCTCCTCAACGCTAAGCCCTCAGCTCGCAGTATCGCGCACCGCAGCTCCTCTGCCGGTGCGATATCGCCTCTCTGCGATATCCTACCACTACAACTTTGCACCCTTAGCGTTGACTGTGTCGATGTGCGAAACTCTACTTCCCAGAAGTTATATTGTGATTAAATGGTCATTAGAAACAGACGTAAAGGAGTCTTTAAGTAGCTTACTAAAATACTTCAACTTATCTCTATCTTCCTGCATTACCGTGAGCTGAACAATACATACATTCACTTATTGCAACTAACATTATATGCATGATAACCAGTAACAATAAGCAAGTACAATCACATTCATGCAACACATAACACGCAGATTTAACGTGGTTCACCCCCAGGATGGGAGCTACGTCCACCAAACTGTGCTTCTATTATGTATCTTGAGGGAAGTTAGCACAGTCTGTTGCACCGCATATGCAGCGCGAGATCTCTTCTAGATCTCTGGCCTAATTCTATCTCTATATTTCCTTTTTTTCAATACATTCTTCCCTCTCTGTCCTCTCTGTGGATGGTTACATACAGACTCAAATGACTCACAGACAAGCTAGGTGTCTGGATCGTTACAACACAGTCTGTCTGACTGACTCCTGAGTCTACTTCGAAAATAATCAACTAACCAACTAACGACTCATCCTACGAACCAACCAACCCTTTACAATACAAAATACAAGCTTTTATAGGTGGCCCGAAGGTCTATCCATTACAACACTGTGGGCCTGTCCCAACAGTAACCCAAACCCTAATTAGTGACAGTCAGTCCTCTCTGTCCTTGAGGTAGCCGCTTCCCGTCACACCACAGCTCTCTGCAGTCTTCCATGCTTCCCGGCACTGACCATGGGTACTATGCACCGCTTCTCTGTTTTCTGTCCTTCGCCTTCAATGCTTGAGCCTCGTTGCTCCTTATTCTTTATGAGGGTCGTTGATCCCTCCTGTCTTCCGCCCCTGCCTTCAATGCAGTGGGTGAGCTCTCCCTTCTCGGACGCTTAGGTACCGTTGCCTTTCTTTGACTTTCGCATCCCAAAAATTCACGGTTTCCGGCTCTGCTCTCCAGCTGGAAACGTGCTACGGCGTCGTAGCTCTGCCTTGTCTTCTTTCTGCCAAAACTAGCAGCTTCTTCTGTAGCTACGGGACCCTGCTCCAACAGTCCCCTAACACTTACTTGTGGCTCGTCCTTGAGCCACCTGCAACGGGATTCTCCTGCTGCAACTTATCCTTTGCCTCCTGCGAAGTGCGCTATAACCTGCCTTGAAGTCCTACGACTTCATTCTTCATTACCTCGACACGTTCTCTTGGAATTTCGGTAAATTAGTTCGCTGGGCTCTCTTATCCTTTCTGCCCATAGTCACGGTTTCGCTCTCTTCGCTCTTTCTTCCCTATGAGCTCTCTAGTGTTTGAGAAGTGTTCCACAGATATCCTTTCCTTTTTATCTGGGTTAGAACTTTTATCACAAGGAAAATCTGTATCTTCCAGCCTTCTCAAACATTTCCTTCCATCTAGAGCCTCGTGGATGGAGAAGAAGCAACCCATGAACTCCGCTCCGAGAACAAGCCTTTGTCCTCGTTCTGGAAGTCTCCCCTCCATTGGGTTTGCAGTATTCTTCCACTTCTTTGCTCTTTGAAGTGGTCCAGATCCACATGCTGCCTCTGACCCTTAGGTTTCTGTTTCAATACCTTCGCAATCTTTCGTGCTTTTCTTAGCTGATCAGATAGGTCAGCGATTTTCTCCCGTTGCTTTCTTTTTCTCATTTTTACCTTTCTCCTAGCGGGATATTTCTTCTCATCATTCTTCTGCTCTACTTTCTTATCTTCAGTGATCGGCTCGGCATTCTTCTTCTCCTTAGCAGAGACTTTGGTGACAACTTCTACTTCTGGCGCTTGACTCTTCATCCTTAGCGACTGTCTAACTTGTGCTGTCTCTAATTTCAAAACCTTGGGTGGCGTCGTCATGGCGAACGCACGGCCAGTACGTTCTTTCTAAACTTTACTTCTTATAGGTTCGGCCTCAGTCAGAATTTGCTTGGCTCAATACTCTAGGCGTACAATGGCTTCGAACTCTGGAAGTCACTGTACTCTGCAACTTAGTTGGCTCTGCACAAGGGACACTTAGCACTGCCTTGCATAGCTCTCGAGATTTGGAAACTGTACCCTTCCTACTTGAAGGATGTCTTCTTTTATGTCGAAGGCATACTACCGGACGCAACGGTCCTCCTAGGTCAACCCCGTTGGTCATCATAATTACTTGGACGAGACCCTACCCGCCATTCTGATCTGTCCTAATTGTTGAGATCTGATCACGTGTCCCTCAAAGCGTGCATATCCAGGCACCAGTGTCGTCGGAGATTTACCAAATCTGGAAAAATTTATTATACTGCTGCCAAATCTATGGTAGGGGATACCAGTCATTTCTTCATTAACTACCTGTCAGATAGTGACTTGACTAGCCCACTGTCGGTTGCAAACTGAATACATGGCAGGGGGAAACATCTTACTGCTGCGATGCAACTCCACATCACCTGCGCGAACAAACAGTGTTAAAAATAATTGTATTTATTTTTTTATTTTTTATTTTTTTGTGGTGTAGACTCATTCCCGATGCGATGCCTCCTTTCAACTACACTGGACATCTGCACCGCCATAAACTGTTCATGCTAGGGCTGAGAGGTGGGGAGGCTATCACTATAGAGCTTAAGCCTACTGCCGTTAATCCATGTGGGCAAGAGCTCCCCGTTCAGCTGGCTGAGCTGAACGACACCTCCCTCTGTGACTTGTTGTATCTGATATGGCCCTAACCAATGTGTCTTAAACTTCCCTGGGAACTTGATGAATTTACTGTCATAAAGGAGCATGAGGTCTCCAGTCTGGAAAGTCTTATTCTTAATGTGTCTGTCATGCCAAGCTTTTTCTCGGGCCTTCTGCACTCTCTGATGGAATCTGGCAATGAACCTGTCTTCTTCTAGGGCAAGCAGCTGTGCTAGCCTTGCTTCGACTGTGTTTGTATCGGTCATCTCAGTAATCTAAGCGATTCTTAAGCTGGAAGAATATACTCCATAGGCATAACAGCCTCTTGTCCATATACCAAGCTGAAAGGTGTGTGTCCCGTAAGTTTCTTTCATGTGGTTCTGTATGCCCATAAGACAGCGTTAACTCTGAGGTCCCAATCATTCCTATGGCTATTGCAGATCTTAGTAAGAGCATTTTCTAAAATATTATTGAAGGCCTCTACTGTACCATTAGCCTGCGGGTGGTAGGGAGTGCTCTTATGGTGCTGAATCTGGAATTCTTTTGTTAATGCCTCAATAGTACTGTTCAAGAAATGTGTACCTTGGTCGCTCATCAAAATTACTGGGCATCCAAACCTGCTGATGATGTTTTCAAAGAGGAACTGTGTAGCTGTAGTAGCATCACAATTTCTTACTGCTTTGGCCTCTGCCCATCTGGTGAGGTACTCTGTTCCAGTGATAATATATCTCGCACTAGTGCGCTTCCCTGGTGGGTTGATAAGACCCACAAAATCTATAGCCCATTTTTCAAATGCACGCAACATGACCTGCGGTCGCAGCGGCATTTCATCGCGTCGCGAGGGTTTTTCTACCCTTTGGCAGATATCACAGCATCTGTAAAAGTCCTTAGTGTCTTTGTGCAATGTAGGCCACCATAATCCTGCCTGTAAGATTTTCTGCGCATTCGGTTTTCCAGTGAAATGACCTCCTACAGTTCCTGAATGTGCTTCTCTAATAATAATGTATTTTTCATGTGGCATTACACATCTGCGTAGAAATTCATCTGGGCCTAACTTGTATAGGCATCCTGCAATGAGGGTGAAGTCTGCTGCCTTAACAACCAACTATTTCTTTTGCTGCTTAGTAAACTCATCAGGTGCTACTCCTGTGGTGAGGAATTGAATAATGTCGGCATAGTACTCATCTGCAATCTGTATGGAAAACAACGGCGCATCTGGTAGATTGTCTTCTAGGTTACTAGGCTCTTCTCCTGAGTCTAACCGTGACAAATGATCCGGTCCTGCATTCAGTCTTCCTGGTTTCACAATGATTTCAAAATCATACTCCTGGAAGAGGAGTAACCATCTGCAGATTCTCCCCCCTAACACTGGTTTATTAACTAGGTACTTCAATGCGGAATGGTCAGTAAACATTTTAAACGAGGTGCCCAATAGATAGTGCCTGAACTTCTGCAGCGCATATACCATAGCTAAGCCCTCCCTTTCTGTTGTGGTGTAGTTTTTTTCCATTGTTGATAGCTTTCTGCTGGAATATGCGATGGGATGGTCAAGATCCCCTTCTCCTGGCTGGGTCAAGACAACTCCTAATGCGATGCCAGATGCATCCACATGTACATGGAAAGGCTTAGTCCAGTCCGGAAATACTAGGATGGGTGTTGTAACCATCTTCTCCTTAAGTATGTCTAGACTCTGTTGGCATTCCTCGTTCCATAGGAATTTTACATCCTTTTTGAGCAATTTCTCCATCGGCACTGTAATATTTACGTAGCCCTTGATGAACTTTCTATAATACCTGGTATGACCAAGTACTATCCTCAGTTGCTTGACTGAGTTGGGTGCTGGAAGGTTTACAATGATAGCGATCTTGGCAGGGTCTACCATCAAGCCTCATCTGCAAACAATGTGACCCAACAAGATACCAAATGGTGCACAGAATATACATTTTTTCAAGTTTATAGAAATTTGGTACTACCTACATTTTTCTAACATCAGTATTAGATCGCCTATGTGCTTATCGATTAACCCAAATATAGTCCAATCATCGAAATATACTTCTAAGAACTTATGGATGTATTCTTTAAAGACAGCAACTACTACTCTAGAAAATATAGCTGGTGCATTCTTAAGACCAAAGGGCATTACCGTATACTGGAATGAGCCCCATTCTATTGCAAAGGTGGTCTTGGATCGATCTTCTAGATGTATTCTGATTTGATGGTAGCCTGAAAACCCGTCGGTGAAGGAGTAGACCTCTTGTCCTCCCACGTTGTCTAATACTTCATCAGTGAACGGTGTTGGAAATGGATCATGAAGTGATGCATCGTTGAGTTTTCGCAGATCAACACAGATCCTAATTTACCCTTTTGTTTTCTTCTCTTGCACTACCATAGGGCTAACCCATTCGCTTTCCTCAACTGGCTCAATGATGCCTGCTGCTAGCATTTTATCAATTTCGTCCTTTACTTTTTCTTTGTAGCGTGGATTCAATCTGTATGGGCGCTGCTTAACTGGTCTAGCATCCTCCTTTAATGGTATCCTCATGACTCCCAGGTCTCCAACTATTCCCTTCATCTCTGTGAACTTGGTGGGAAATAGGTCCTGATAGTCATGTAGCAGATCTGTAATCTGTCCAACTGTTTCATCATTCCAATAGTCTCCAATAGAGGCAAACTTAGGTTCTGCGTTTGTGCCAATATTGATATTTTTAATCTTAATGGGATCGGTGATTGCTGGAGTCTCTAACTGTGGTCCCTCCACATCGTGAGTCCCTTCTGATTCAGGAATGTTGGTATTGCGAGGATCCTCATCCGCCTCCTCTGATTCTGATGCAAAATTATAGCATTCCAACGCCTCTTCTAGCTGGATAGTCCACTCAGGTTGGACTAGTACTGAGATGGTGCGCTCCTCAAAAATATTTGTCTTGATTATGTCTAGGGCCTGAGCAACACTTGGATGTTCTGACTCAAACGCAAAGGTGAGTAGGAAGCTATCCGTCATAAGTGACCATGTGGTTGTTCCCTTGCGCAGCTCAGTCTCTGTATACCAGTTCCTTGGAACTGTGTCCAATGTGTGAATGAATCTGTGAACCCATTCATCCTCTAGAATGTCCGTCCAGTTCTGTTCACATGTCTGAATGTGTACCCTGGGGTCAGTTTCTCCTGTGTACTTTTACCAAACATACCCTCTGTCGTCAGAAAATCTGATCGCCATCAGTATTTTTATATTATCCCATGATGTGATATTCTCTTTATGCGCATACCACCATCTTGTAGGTGTGGCTCAAACTGCAAGGTCCATAGCTGTGATCCTCTGCTCATGAGGAATTTGTTGCTCAAATTGTTCAAAAAAATCTTGGATATCCGTCAGACCATGATATTATGGAGTCTCAGCGATCTCAGTGCCAATCCATCGCAATGACTTACTGATAAACGCACATCTACGCGCTGAGACTTCATAAAGTCTGTTCTGCCAGTTTTCTAAACCAAAATCAGAATCCGATGCGCATGAGCTGTCGCATCGCCAGCTAATGTTCCCTTCTGCGGTTGGATTGATGTAGTAATTCTGGTTCGCAGTCATCTGGTAGAGACTATCGATGTTATGTTCCTCTTCCTCTGCTTGGATGGGTTCAATATATCTAGGACCTTGGTAAGGATCCAGCAGTGCGATGACCTGGATCTACGCATCCTCAAAGGTCATTTGTCGTTTCTTTAGGTCAATGACATCTTTGCTGCCAATTGCCCAATCAATACTTAATAGTGATGTATATGGTCGACTGTCACCAATGATTTCTATAACCTCGAAGTCCACAAAAGTACGAACTCTGTCAATATCAACTGGCACCTGCGGTAGTTGACCCAATGGTGATACTCGCTGCTAATTAGCTAATCTCAGGTGGATAGGTGATAGGGCTAACTAAGGGCTACCCATCTGTTCCCATGTCTGCTTAGTTAGAACATTCACCTCTGATCCTAGGTCTAAGACAACCTCATCCATTTCAAACTCACCAATCTGCGCTGTGAATTTCATCTCTCTTCCTGTCCTTGTATGTCTCGTAATATTATGGACAGCGCGGTGTGCACTTCCCGAGAGAGAGGGTTGTTGATACTGATCTATCATGCACTGTAGCTCACCGACAGCTTTATCATTTCTCAGGAGTTTCAAGCAGCTGTGCAGGAAGGCTTGTACACTTCCTGTCGATTCATCCTCATCACATCTTCCCGATGTGGTAGCCTGCTGTGCCTGCTCAAGGCTATCGCTACAAGGTACTTGCTGCGGTACGCTCCTAGATGGCGGTACCTATGGTCCTGATGGTGTAATTTCATCAAAGGAATCCTTGGCTTCATGAAAGGTCTCTTTATTCTGCTGTAGGTCGAGTGCTGTTGCTTTACTAGGAGCTCTGCGCACCCACCCCTGACTTGTGTTCTTTCCAGTCTCCTGCAATGTGCCACTGGTGGAAGCACCGCTCCGAGTCACAATATTGACTCTTGGTTCTGGTTCTGCCTTCTCAGCAACGATAAGTTGGATGTTCTGGTGTGCGGCTGGTTTAGGGTCTCTGATCTTAGCTATCAAGATAGGACACTCTTCTATGGTATGATCATAAGATTTGCAGTATTTACAAGTAGTAGTGGCGTTCTGACAGTCCCCAGCATAGTGTCCTGTGATTCCACAATTATAACAAGTGACTGGTCCACGACCTTGGCCAAAACCTCCTCCTCGGCCAAAGCCTTCTCCTCGTGCGAAGCCTCCTCCACGGCCTCATCCTCTGAATCCTCCTCCACGGCCTCCATAAGTCTGATTCGGCTGTGGTCCTGTTGCTGGACCCTGTGTGTCTGCTTGGACTCTGTACACATCATGTGTTCTTTCTGACATGAGATCATAAGCTCGACAGTCTTGTTGATCATGCCCGACGGACTTACAGAAGATACAATATAGGTTTTTAGCTGTCTGTACATACTTTTGAAGCAAAGGGCATTGCTAAGGTGGATGTCCTTGTGTTTTACATATTTCACACCATGGCCCTTACATTCGTGGTAAGGGGTTAGGAGCCCCTGATGCTAAATATTCTGCAAAGACTGCACAGTTGTCTTTACTATGGCCCTGTGCTCTACACTTTATGCACCATATGTCCTGCATAACCTCTTTCCCTTTTTTAAGTTCGTGTATCTGTAATGTAAGGTTGGCCAACTGGGTCTGTAGAGTTGTCATGCCTGTACTGGTTTCTGCTAAAGGTGAAGCCTCTAGTTTCATTGCCATCTCCAGCGCTTCATCTTGAGTAGTAACTTTCTGCTGCATTAGTGGCATTCTGATATGAGGGAGCAGTGCTGCAATAAACCATTCCTTATGTTGCTCCAGCGCAAACTCAAAACTTACTTGGTCTATAAGAGCTTTGAATTTCTGGTCAAAGTCCCATACTGACTCTGATGGTAGCTGCTTAATATCCTTAAGCTCTGTAATGCACTGAGACTCAGACTTAGGTTTCTTAAATTCTTTAATCATGGCGTTCTTGACCTGGGCAAGCATCTTGGGTAATGTAGTATACTTTATGTACCATGTCAAGGCTCTGTCTTTGAGTGTGGTGACCAACTGTACAAGTTTAAGGTTATCGTCGTTGATTGTTTTAATGGTCCACATAGCTTCGCATAGGAACCAATGTTGTTCCGGGTCTTCTGCTCCTGTACCTTTAAAAATAGGTAGCTTCATGTCATCTCCCATTCTATTTCTCTGTGGTGGGTTCTGGCTGACTGGGGTACTACCACTCAGCGGTGTAGGTGAAGGTATTGTAGCGGGAGTAGGTACTGACTGTGAGCTACTAGATGGAGTACCTACGTGGTTATTCTGAGTCCCTGTCTATTTCTGTGGAGTATAGGGGTGGTAAGGGATACCCCCCTCTGGTTCTTCTGTGATGCTAGGGCTCTGTTGTCTAATACTGTCTGAACTGTCTTCAAATATAGGAGAACTAAAATCTACTTTATACTTCTTTCCACTACGTGTTCGTCCAATGTCATCAAAATCACTTTCAAATTCTTGTGACATTACTATCTTTACTTATTCATCTGAGCCAAATTCATTGTTCCTTTTTCATATAGCAACATCTTAAGGGACAAGTTTAGAGATATTAGGTACTTACCATGATATCCTCTGAAGAAGTATCATTCAGCTGCGCTGAAGCTCTTTCTCTGGTCAACTGCAAATTCTGTAACAAAGCCTTCTAGCACACTTGTCAGCCAGAAGTCCACTGCTCTCGTAATAGGATTGTCGAGGTTCAGCATGGTCTGAATTAGCTCCGATGTCCAGACAATGTGTCTTTTCTTCTTGAATATGTTCTCATCTGTCAACTTGGATAACCAGTCGAAAAGCTCGTTTCCATAGGTTGGAAAAAATATAGCGTGTATGTCTTAAGCGATATGCTTTTCTAACCAGGCCTCTGTGCTCAGTTTCGGACTCTGATTCTCTTTCTTGGCGAACTCCCTTAAGTCTGAATCCAGCCACTGGTGAAACTCTTCTCTAGTAGGATGCCAACAGAACATTAACTCCCAGTCATTTAAACCGGCAATGGAACCATTTGTTGATTGCATGGGCAGACTCGGGTTTACTATAATCAATCAAAAACACCCCTAACTCACTGGCCCTTTCGGCGACAGACCGCGAAGCTATCTGAAGTCTCACCAAAATTGAATCTAATGGGTTGGCCAAGACTCAAGTGTCTTGGACCAGGTTCTGCGCATCCTACTTCTCTTTTCTTACTCCTGTGAGTCACAAGGTCAGCTATATCGGCGCATCGCACGTCCCCTTCTGCTCGCAACACTTTTAGCCATGCGATTCTTATCCATGCACAAGTCACACAGTTTCTCACCATTACAACACTGTGGACCTGTCCCAATAGTAACCCAAACACTAATTAGTGACAGTCAGTCCTCTCTTTCCTTGAGGTAGCCGCTTCCCGTCATACCACAACTCTCTACAGTCTTCCATGCTTCTTGGCACTAACCATGGGTACTATGCACCGCTTCTCTGTTTTCTATCCTTCGCCTTCAATGCTTGAGCCTCGTTGCTCCTTCTTCTTTATGAGGGTCGCTGAGCCCTCCTGTCTTCCACCGCTGCCTTCAATGCAGTGGGTGAGCTCTCCCTTCTCGGTCGCTCAGGTACCGTTGCCTTTCTTTGACTTTCGCATCCCAAAAAGTCACGGTTTCCAGCTCTGCTCTCCAGATGGAAACGTGCTAGGGTGTCGTAGCTCTGCCTTGTCTTCTTTCCGCCAAAACTAGCAGCTTCTTCTATAGCTACGGGACCCTGCTCCAACACATGGGGATATTATCATATCTTTACAAACATTGAAGGTCCCTACTCACCTCTCACGGGAATATCGGCAACGATTACATCATGGAATCTACCACCGTGGGGTAGATTCCATTTTACATCGTTGTTTAACCAATGAGGAGGCTGAGGTTGTGTTGAATGATTGCAATGGAGGGGCGTGTGGTGGTCATTTATCTGGGCTTTCTATAGCCCAAAAAATTTTGAGAGCGGGACATTTTTTGCCGTCGATCTTTAAATATTGTGTTAATGTAGTCAAGAAGTTTCACCCTTGCCAGGTGTTTGCATGTAATATGTGCTCATATCCTACCCTGTTACATCCAATTATCACCGTCGGTCCCTTCACCAAGTGGGTGCTTGACTTCATGGATTGCAACCTAGCTTCAGTCAGGGGGCATCATCATATTATAGTGGTTGTTGATTACTTCACAAAATGGGTTGAGGCTATGCCCATGATTAAATCCGACGGTGAGACAGCCACGCATTTCTTATTCAACCAAATTATTACTCAGTTCGGTATTCTGAAGGAGCTTGTCACTGACCATGGTGGGCAGTTTCAGAATCGAATGATGGAAGAGTTGGCCTCAAATTTAGGGTATAAGCAGGAGCACTCCTCTTCTTATTACCCCAGGCGAATGGACAGGTTGAAGTAGTGAACAAATCACTTAAGTCCATTCTCCAACGAACCATTGCACAAAGAAAAATGATTTGGCATATCATGCTATATCCTGCTTTGTGGGCATATCGGACCGCGGTTAAGACTGCCACCGGATTTTCTCCATATCAGCTTGTACATGGAGTGGAGTCTGTCTTGTCGGTTGAATGTGAAATCCCTTCATTGAAATTAGCTATAGAGATTTTACCAGACACTTCCGCATTGGAGGAACGTTTGGTCAACTTAGAGCAGCTTGATGAGCAACGCTGAGATGCTTTAGTGGCTCTAGAGGTGAATAAACATCGCGTTAAGGTCCAGTATGATAATTCTGTCTGTCCAAGGAGGTTTAGTGAAGGATATTTGGTCCTTTTATGGGATCAAGCTAAAGAACCCTTGGGGGCAGGAAAGTTTAATCCCATGTGGCATGGTCCTTACGTGGTCAAATGTGTGTTAGAGAAGGGTGCCTATGAGCTGGTAGATTATGAAGGGACAGCCTTGGCAGAGCCTAGAAATGGGCTCTATCTTAAAAAATGCTATGCATGATCTTTAGCTAGGTCTGATTATTGTATATTATTGTACAGTTTTTTGCATAGTTAGGTTTTCTTATGGTGATCGGGTTTGTTTATTAGCTTTCGTTTCTTATGGAAGATGTCAATGGATTCTTCCGTTTACATAGGATTCGGTGATGGTGCTAGCCTCCACACTCAACACTCCACCTCTGTTGCTTGGGTGATTTATACTCCTACGAGTCAGGTATTGTCTTCAGGAGGCATATGTTTACGGTCCTCTTTGAACAATGTTGCTGAGTATAGTGTCGTTATCGAGCTATTACATGATGCCATTTCACATGGTGTTCACTCTTTTCAGGTATGTATTGATTCGCAATTAGTGGTGTCATAGGTTAATGGATTGTATCATGTTAGGGATCCGACATTATTATGAATATTCTTACATGTGATATTGTTAGAACGATAATTTGACAACATAACATACATACATGTTTCAATAATTTATAATCAAGTTGTTGACTCATATGCTAACTATGTGTTAGATTGGCATTTGTTTCATGGAATATAAGCACATCACAAACATACATTTTTTACACACATGTAAATAAATAAAATCGATCATCATAAAAAAAAATCATTAAACATCCAAAATGTGACGTCATAATACATAAGTGTCATAATACAAAAATGGGGCTTCCGAGCCACCAAAATATAATACATGGTAGTACAAAAATGAATCACTCTAAGGTCTTGTTGAGGCCTGGAAATTCGTAGGCAACAAAAGTTAGGGATTCTCCCCAGTCAACGTTCCCAACTAGCCCGTGACTGTTTGGTATAGGGAATCCATCTGATTTGCGGTCCGGCTACCATAGGTCAAATAACAAAAATAAAAGGTTTTACCAGTTGCGGCCCAGTCCACCATGTATATTTTTGTATTTTTCGACTTTGAGTATGATATGCAAGTGCCTATTTAAAATGCAGGTTGATTGAAAATGCAAGGAGTGGTCACAATGTGATGCGCAGGTTCTTACCTCTCATCTTAGACTCTCCTGCCTCTGAATCACACACACAGCAAAAAATTGAAACTAACTACCTAACTTATCCCTAGGGAGCAAGATTATTACTTGTTAATGAGTAATGTATTTTGTGCATGCGTTATGAAAAAATCACATATAGCTAATACTTCTCTCAAAACACATGAACATTTAAAGATATTTGAACAACTAGATAGACAATTGCTTATGAACAACATTCATTACTCATAGTGGAAATTTTCAGAAAATAAACCAGAGATCATTCGTACAAGAACATAGGTTCAAAGAGTTAGAATGATCTCACAGTTAATGGACACAAAGCTGAAAATGAAATAGTTCCTCTTCAACAAATCCATAACATAACATTTGAACATTCCACCAAGCTTTCTCCAACAGGAAAACTGTAATTATCTATTGCAAAAGGAAATAGTTCTTCTTAAAATATGTCTTCACCAATCTAACTGGGAAAAAATCCCTTCTCTTGTATAGATTTTCTATATTTATACAAAAGAACAAAACTATTGGGCTGCCCATGAAATGACTCTTGGGCTTCCCTAACTCTTCGCCTGCCAAACTTTATTTCATTAAGTGTTTATAAAATTTACAATATATTACAATAAAATGAGTAAAATGCTCATGAAGAGGGTCCCGCTTGACTATTCAAAAATTTCTTCCATGCTGAAGCCTCTGAGGCAATGCTTTCGAATTCTGAAGGTTCTAGGAAATGAATATTTATTTCAAATTTAGCAGCCTAATTTCTTATGACTTCTATTCTGGATGCGCTCAGGTGAAGTTGGTCTTCTAAAAGTTGCACACTAACCACAGAATGATCTAGTTCATTTCTCAGGGTATGTTCATCTAAATATTTAATGTGTTGTATCCTTTGTTCATATTCATGATACCTCCTTTGTAAAATTTCCGAAAACAGGATGTGGTCCGGAAAAGCATCCATTCTTTGATCAGCCTCTACCTGGCATCGATTATAAGTGATCAGAAGTCTCCTGAAGAATTCTGCACAAGCCCCTTTTGTCTTCTTAACAGTATTTTTGAATTCCTCGGCTGTGTTGATGGCAAACTCCAGTAAATCATAGTCTTGCTTTAGGGCTTGTTGATATTTTGATGGTATATTTGCAAGGGTTTCTTCATTCACTTCTAATCTCACCATTCTTCCTGCCAGGACTTCTAAGATGTCCTGCGATCTATCAAAAAAATATGAAGAGGTTTCTAAAATCTCTTCTAGCCGACTGTCCACCTGCAAAACCCTGCACCTTTATTCCTCTATGGCCATTTGCAACTAGTGCATCTTGCTTCTCTATGCCAGAATGTGCTCCTTGAAAGGTTGAAGACTCTCCTGCTATTCCTTGGCCTCTTCTAGAGCTGCTATCAACGAGGTAATCTTCTCTTTAAGTTATTCCTTATGCACTTTGAGATTGCCGTTCAAATTCCTCAACGTAGCCTTCTACAGCTCCAACTCCCCTATCATGCCTAGCAGCTGCTCCTTTTCTACCCTCAACCCTTGACATTCTTGCTGCACTTTCTCCAGAATTTCTTAGGTAGCCTCCATAGATTTCTTCTCTACTTGGAGGACCTGAACCTCAGCTTTTGAAGACTTTATTTCTCATTGTACGTCTTCAAAATTTCTCTTTAACCTATTATTTTCCTCCCTTTCCTTTCTGAGGGTATCTTTGAGCTGGGAAGAGGATTTCTTTGACTGTTCAAGATCATTAATTATTTTATCTACATTGTCCTCAAAAGCATGGATCAGTGCAGCCCCCGCTCTGATAGTGAACCTAGGGTCTGTGTCTATCTTGTATATGACATTTGTATCATTTATCATTTTACCGAAGTGCCCCGCAGTCTCAACCTTTCTCTCGGTCCTCTTCACTATCCTTTTATTTTTCCTGTCATAAAAGATAGTGCTGAAATTAGGAAACTCCTCCCCCTTCTTTTTCTCAAAAGGGATTAGCCTAAGGGTGGGGCTCATAGCCTATCCTGTTGTGCTGCCAGCAGCTATCTCAGGATCTTGAATGTCAAGGTTCCCCAAGTCCTGAGCCTGACTGTCTCCTGTATTACAAGTTGATTGTTCTGTCACAGTCTCTATTAGCTTTAGCTTTGCTGCTTCCTGCTTTTCAACTCCCCATCCATCTTTCTTTTCTTTTCCTCCTCTTCACTCTGGGAAGATTCTCCTACCGTTTTAGTTGCTTCTTGTTCAGCTCTTATTTTTTCTTCTTCCTCTCCTTTGAGCCAGCTTTCGGCCTCTTGTGCTAGTCTACTAGCATCTTAATTTCTTTTCCTAGTTTCTTCCTCCTCTGCCTTTTCTTTCTCCTCCTATCCTTTTCCGCCTTTGGTGGTGATTTTCTTTTTAAACCTTCTCCTCAAGGCTGTCATATTTTATGCACTATGGAAAATGGACTCCTCTCTGTCCCGGTGGCTAGTGTATTCAAAATGTACATTCACCTCTTTGCAGTGCTCTGCCACCTTATTCCGGGAATCATTCCTATGGAAACGCATTTCCCCAACTCTTCCATGAATTCGTCAACTTTCTTCACCCTAGTAAACTTGTAGCTTCCCAATCTGAATGGAAAAGGAGGGTAAGCAGATTTCTTATGTTCAAACAGAAAGCTCCCTATGCCATCTAAAAATACTTGTCTAACTGCCTCTTTGTGGACTACATAGCCAATGCAATACTTAGGCCGTAGTGAGGGTGCTCTGGAGCATCCAAACATCCTGAAATATAATCCATCCTCAGTTAAGTAATATTCTGCATATTCTTCAATTACTTGAAATTCTTCCTCTGACATACAGTTGCACTCCTTTAAGAAGATCAATGTATATAGTGGCATAATGAAGTGTTCACACACTTCCCTATAGTGACTGTGGTATTTGTGGGCCCACAGTGGCTTGTATGCTGAGTAGGCTGGTGTTCTTTCCCGTAACCAGATGCACCTCAAATTGGGGAAGGGTTGGTTGCATAGTATGCAATAAATCAATATAGAGCTCATGTAGAACTCTGATCTCTTATGGGACACCCCTCCTAATGCTGATGCAATGCAGGTTGAAACGATATTGGACACAATGTTTTCCCAGTTGAACACTGTCCCCTGTGTTGCAACATAGAAAATGATAGGCACCCACTCCAATTTGAAGCTTTTACTGTGTTCCCTCCCGAACATCCTATTTAGCATCAGGGAAATGAACCTATAAGGGGTTCTTAGACTTGCAATGTCATATTCCTCGGTCGACCTAGTTCTAAAGCTCTTACCAGACATGAGAATCCTTTTCAGTGTCTCGACTAGGTCCATCTTAATTGCCTTCATCCAGTCCTCAGTCAAGTATAATTTTGCTTCTGGCAAGTGGTAGGCCAGTGCTACATACCCAAGGCTATAAGCAGCATAACCTTGCTTATCAACATTTTCCAAAATCATGGTGGTTACATATGCCCTGGGAAAAATCCACCCAATCACCTCTGAGCATGGAAAAAGCTCAAGTCCAGTAGAAACTTTCATCAATGAAGATCTCTCTATATTGGCATAGATGGTTTCTTCTTCAAAACCTATGTCAGGTACTTCTCAGTACGTAATTAATCTGTAAATCTCCCCCCATTGATATTTGGGTTCCGCACCAACTATGCATTTGGTGTCCTCGTAGGTGTATTCGACTCTGGTAATGATTTCGACTTCGGGTTGCTCTTCTACTATGGGAGCCTTCTTCTTCTGACGTTTAGACATCTTGGATTCTGAGGAATTTCCATGTCATATACAAAAACTTCTTTTAGGTTCTGTTGGATCATTTCCGGATAACATTCAAAATGGAGACAACTGTATAAGCATTTTACCTCATCTATGCTAAACATGAGTGCAGCTATGAGGAATAAACAACAATGCTAAAAAAATCACGTGTTTTTGAATAAAATTAATCTGCCCCAGGGCTAAAACCAGCTCTCAACCAACATTCACAGAATTAACCCAGAAAACATGGCCTTTCTAAGACGATGACAATCCTCTTCCTAACGCTGAATAGAAAACAATCCTAAAAAAAAAGGCCCCCTCGGCGTTGTGGATTACAATGTTACGCGGTGCCTAATCTCAAGTGAGGATGCTGCAAGTGGTAGCACACTAGAAGATAAGAGGAAGCTAGCTTGTTGTAAAAATGCCCACTTCACAGTCTGAAAAGGTAATGCACTCGGAACCTAAAAATGGGCCAGGGTTCATCCTCGAGCTTGAACAATCTCATCCTAAGGGAGAATTTAAAACAACATCACGGTGAAGACAAGAAATGTAGAACCAAACTCATGACATCTTGGCCGACAACCATGAAATTCCCTCCTCGGATGGCCAAACACAGACTTGGGGAAACTGGTGTGGACAATGCAATGGCCGTCTGCACCGGTCTCCCCAGCAGTTGAGTGCGGTTTGCAAAAAACCAATGGCCGCGAAAGTCATCATTGCAAAACTAAGAAACCCCCCATTGGGTATCCATACTACTTAAATCGAAAATATATATAGGCCGGGATGGGAAAACCTAGAAAACACTAACCATGGAGACAACAAAAAGTAGTTCGACCAATCAAACGAAATGAAAAATGGGCATGAGGGCCTACCTGGCACTGTGCTGCACGGCTGGTGGAGGAAAACCGGTGAAATTCCATGGAGGAGCCACCTGGGGTGAAGGTATCGACAGCGAAAGCCTTGGTTTGCTCGAGTGGAAAACAACAGCACAAAGAAAATCCAAAATAACAATAAAAAAATAAAACACCCCAAGCCCCACTATATAAACGTCGCAGTCAACATGCAATCGGTGGAAAAAAATTAGATCATCAGGCAGCAAAAGGCTATGGGATCGATGACCAAGTTACTATCTCCTCCAAAATGGCGAATGAAGACAATGTCGAAACACCCACAATGGTGTTCTTGGGAGAAACAGAAAAGCACTGGCATCGGAGTTCACGAGACTAGGGCTTCAGGTCAAAAGATGATTCGAGAGCCGCAACGGCGAACCCGAAAAAGAAACAAGTTCTGCAGACCAGCTAAACAGAGCAAAAAATAAACATGTCTCAAGCGAAAACATCAATCAAGCGGATAAATCAAAATATCGGAATCATAGTGCTTTCTAGAGCCGCAACGGCGAAAGTTGAAAGAACCCAAGGACCTGCGAATCAAAATAGCGGGGTTGGAAAAGGATGAAACACTCTCGAAAAAATTCATAGAACCTTTTCCACAACAGTGGAAGATGTATAGACAAAGGCTCCGATGGGGTTTCAAAAAAACTGCCGATAAAGGAAAAAAATCGGAGACCAAAAACACTTGACTTTGGACTTGATGTCCAGTTCCTCTCCGCAACGGCGAACACGCAAACGACTAGACTCCCGACTCAAAAGTCCAAAATAATTCCGATGGCGAGGAAAAATTAATTTAAACATTAAAACATCGCCCTCATAGAAGTAATCTTTATTCAACATCAAGCAAAACCAAAAAACTGAGAAAAAATGAATCAGAGGAGGGTCCCAAAAATTTTCAAATTTTGGGAAATAGTTGCAGCTGCAACAATTGGCGACTACCTGGTGAACCCCAGATTTTTGAATCAACTTCCTCCCAGTAAAATACTATTTGATCATCAAGCTCATAAGTTTGAATTCTTCTAGATGCTTGTATTCCTAAGATGACAAACACATGCATTTAAATCATTGATGACAGTCCATTCTTTGGAAAAGGGAACACCAAAAATATTTGAAAGTCTGGATAACTCTTTTAAGGCTTAGTGGGTGAATTTTATTTTACCTCTGTCTTTGGGTAGTTTCTAGCTTGGACACCACAGGATCGTAACATATGGTAAACAGAACTATTCATTTGTTCCTCATTCCTATGCCACTGGCACTTTTGTGCCCCTTTTTGAACATTTGTTCTTATGAGTCCTCCATCTGTTTTTCTTTCTAAATTTTTTTTATTTAGGCTCTTCTATCCATATTGTCCTTTTGTGTGAGAGATTTATTTTAAGCTCACAGACAGACAAGAACTTTTAGCAGATTTATTTTCAAGTTTCTGATACTTTGCTTTGATATGTATTTCTTCTTTCAGGAGTATTAACTCTCAACAGCCTTTAGGATTTTTGAAATCATGGCATGGGATCATTTATATAATAGACTGTTTACCTTTCTTCCTTTCCGTGGTTCTTTTTCCTTCAATCCGTAGGACATCTTATATTTGAAGTGGATGGAGCCTCGAAATAGTATTCCAGACCTCTAAATTCTGAGTTATTTTCGGGGGTTAAGCAGGACTTCAATGAGTGCATAGCCATTTAGGAAAACTACTTGCTAGAAGAAATTCTATCAAAAATAAATGCACAGTCTTATCCCAAAGATTAGCAGTTAATCGAGAACCTTGATGCTTTCCATGCAACCCAAAAGTTTGCCTCTTTTATTCAAAAACAAACCAAAACAACCAAAAATAAAAGCGGTAAACCAAAAAAAAACTGCATCAAATTATTTATGTACAAGATCATCAAATCAAAAGAAAAATAAAATTGTGCCCACCCCTAAAAATAGGTCAACTTGTGAGTCAAGGGGCTAGGCTGAATGGCAGACATGAGATATCTAACCGTGATCTAATTCTATTATTTTTGAAACCAAAATTATGCGTACCGATCTACGATCATTCCCATCAACCTGTGAAAATTGAAGGAGATTAGGCTGAGTGTCATTCATTCTGCTGGCTTCTTCTGATGCATGATATCTTAGTTTAAGATCCTTTAGGTAATTCCCCAAAACAAGATTTACAGATTCATTTCCTTCTTCCAACTTAGTGATAGTGTGCTTCATATAAGGTTCTCTTAAAATTTTGATCCGATTTGGGACCCCTTTATGAGGCAACCATAAATGAGACCAATCTAAAGCAAAATACCCCTTTAACCTTGCGGACCAGTCTCAATTCAGAATAAGACCATATCCATCCGGTATATCAGCCACCATAATATCAATAAATTGACATATCTTGTTATTTGCAGATAAATGAATGAGAACATTCTTCATTTCCCCCACTAATTTGACACTATTCCTGTCTAGTTGAATGACTTCCCAAGCAGTAGGTTTTGGCTGCCCATTAATTTTATTGCAAACTATGAGTGGCATAACATTCACCAATGATCCAGAGTCTACCAAACAATTATGCACCTTATGGTTCAAGATTTTTAGAGTCAAAATGAAAGGTGGGGTTCTAGCTTTCTCTTCCCCAATTGATTCGACATCTTCCTCCATAGGTTGGTTTTCAGAGGGTGTTTCTTCCTTCGACTCTTCAAGTTTTTTAGTATTTTCTTTGTTAACCTTTACTTGTTCTTCCAAAGGCTTATCGGGCTTGTTGATTTGCTCCGTATCCTGGTTGATAATGGTAATTTCAGGTACTTTGTCTTCAGCATTGTTGTTTGATTGTTTCCTGACATTCTCTTGCAACTTCTTAATCTTTGAGATTATTTAATTTTCTTCAGTTACCAAATTTGGGTCTTTTGTTGTCATTGGTACATTATCAGGTTTAAAAGTACCTTTTTCTGTATCAAACAGTGAGCCGCAATCCCATAAAATCATGGTATCATTTTCTTGTTTTTCTATGGTCTTATTACCCTTTTCCCCTCCATCATTGTCTTCAGTCAATTTAGAGTCCAAGAGCTGATTCATTACCAATGTCATTGAATTTAACCATTGAGGACAATTCTTTTCAGAACGGGGTTGTTAGTGAAAAGTGCATAAATTATCCTTCCCTACCTCTGTCAGATTCACTAATGTTGAACCGTGTGGAGGGGTCTTGAATTGGCTGTTATCTTCCCTTTTTTTGTAATAAGACTTATAGGATTTCTAAGCTTCCTTTTCCTTCTCCAAATCTATTATTCTGTTGAAAATATTTTGCATCATATTTAACATCCCCTCAAAATAATGTGATTTCTCTTCTTTAGGTTTAGACAGCAATAAGGTTCTTTTCTCGGACATTTTTTCTCCAGATTGCTCAGGATAATATTCTATACTTTCCTTTCCAACCTCTATTCTTTCTGCTTCTTCATAAGTCTCAGCTAACATAGGTTTATCTTGAGCTTTTGCAAACATATCCAAATCCGTACCTAAAGTTGAGGTATAATACTCAATCAGCACTTTATCAGAAGGCTTATCCGTTGCAGAGAAGTTCTTGAGGTAAGCAGAAAATCTTTGAGTGAAATTGTGTACCTTCTCATTCCTTTCTTTTTTTAATGCGCCCAAACCTTTCATTAGCGCTGCATGAGTTTTTTGGGTTGCATACTTGTTTCTGAAAATCCTTTCAAAAGTATCTCAGTCTAGGATAGAGTTTGCAGGAAAACCGAAATACCATGATGATGTTGTTCCTTTAAGGGTGTGTGGGAAAAGTCTACAAACTACATCCTCATGCTCCCCAGCCCTTAATCCTTCAAATACCAAATAAAAACTTTGTAAATGGTCATCTACAAGCATCTTCTCATTAGGATCAAACTTAGGCAGCATCTTCTCAAAGGCTTGAGGTAAGTCATGCAACGGAGGTGTTAAGTTCAAAGGCGACCTGGCTTTCCAAGCAGGTGGTGGATTTGGTGGGTTGGGTGGCTGATTTTCATTTACGCCTACCATGAGTATGGGTAGAGAGTGAGGTGGTGCATGAATAGGAGTACAGACAGGTGAACAGTAAGGTGTCTCTGGGCCCACTTGATTCAAAGGCTGAACCATCTCTTGTAAGGTTGTTTCTACAAGTTCTTCCAAATCTCCAACCAACACTGAGTCTTCCGATATAGGACGGTCTCTCCTTTTATATTCTTTTCTGGGAAAGTTAGGGATAATTGGTAATCCTCCAATCTTCTTCACATATTCCCTAGTGTGTCTTCTCAGATCATTAACAACTTGGTTATCCACAGAATACAAATTCTCTCTACCCCTCTCTTCACGAATTGGATTAGAAAACAAACTATTGTCTGAGCTGTCACCGGTAGAATAATCTTGAGAAAACATGTTTCCTCAGCCAACCATGCATTGGAGGCCCTCCTTCTAGCACCAAAAACTGTTGAGGCTTGGAAATTCACAGGCAACAATAGTTAGGGATTCTCCCCAGTCAATGTTCCCAACTAGCCCGTGACTGTTTGGTATAGGGAATCCATCCGGTTTGCGGTTCAGCTACCGTAGGTCAAGTAACAAAAATAAAAGGTTTTACCATTTGCGGCCCGGTCCACCGTGTATATTTTTGTATTTTTTGACTTTAAGTATGATATGCAAGTGCCTATTTAAAATGCAGATTGATTGAGAATGCAAGGAGTGGTCACAATGTGATGCGCAGGTTCTTACCTCTCGTCTTGGACTCTCTTGCCTATGAATCACACACAAAGCAAAAAAATGAAACTAACTACCTAACCTATCCCTAGGGAGCAAGATTATTACTTGTTAATGAGTAATGTATTTTGTGCATGCATTATGAAAAAATCATAGATAGTTGATACTTCTCTCAAAACACATGAACATTTAAAGATATTTGAACAACTAGATAGACAATTGCTTATGAACAACATTCATTACTCATAGTGGAAATTTTTAGAAAATAAACCAGAGATCATTCATACAACATAGGTTCAAAGAGTTAGAACGATCTCACAGTTAATGGACACAAAGCTGAAAACGAAATAGTTCCTCTTCAACAAATCCATAGCATAACATTTGAACATTCCACCAAGCTTTCTCCAACAGGAAAACTCTAATTATCTATTGCAAAAGGAAATAGTTCTTCTTACAATATGTCTTCACCAATCTAACCGGAAAAATTCCCTTCTCTTGTCTAGATTTTCTATATGAAATGACTCTTGGGCTTCCCTAACTCTTCGCCTCCCAAAATTTCTTTCATTAATTTTTTATAAAGTTTACAATATATTACAATAAAATGAGTAAAATGCTCATGAAGAGGGTCTCGCTTGACTATTCAAAAATTTCTTCCATGCTGAAGCCTCTGAGGCAATGCTTTGGAATTACGAAGGTTCTAGGAAACTAATATTTATTTCAAATTTAGCAGCCTGATTTCTTATGACTTCTATTCTAGCTGTGCTCAGGCGAAGTTGGTCTTCTAACAGTTGCACACTAACCACAGAATGATCTAGTTCATTTCTCAGGGTCTGTTCATCTAAATCTTTAATGTGTTGTATCCTTTTTTCATCTTGATGATACCTCCTTTGTAAAATTTCTGAAAACAGGCTATGGTCCGGAAAAGCATCCATTCTTTGCTCAACCTCTACCTGGCATCAATTATAAGTGATCAGAAGTCTCCTGAAGAATTCTGAACAAGCCCCTTTTGTCTTCTTAACAGTCTTCTTGAATTCCTCGGCTGTGTTGATGGAAAACTCCAGTAAATCATAGTCTTTCCTTAGGGCTTGTTGATATTTTGATGGTAGATCTATAGGGGTTTCTTCGTTTGCTTCTAATCTCGCCATTCTTCCTGTCAGGACTTCTAAGATGTCCTACGATCTGTCAACAAAATATGAAGAGGTTTCTAAAATCTCTTCTAGCTTACAGTCCCCCTGAAAAACCCTGCACCCTTCTTCCTCTGTGGCCATTTGTAACCGGTGCATCTTGCTTCTCTGTGCTAGAATGTGCTCCTTGAAAGGCTGAAGACTGACTTGCTATTCCTTGGCCTCTTCTAGAGATGTTGTCAACAAGGTAATTTTCTCTTTAAGTTCTACCTTCTACCCCTAAGGTTGTCGTTCAAATTCCTCCAACGTAGCCTTCTGCAGCTCCAACTCCCCTATCCTTCCTAGCAGCTGCTCCTTTTCTACCCTCAACCCTTGACATTCTTGCTGCACTTTCTCCAGGCTTTCTTGGGAAGCCTCCATAGATTTATTTTGTACTTGGAGGACCTGAAGCTCAGCTTTTGAAGACTTTATTTCTCATTGTATGTCTTCAAAATTTCTCTTTAACCTATTATTTTCCTCTTTTTCCTTTCTCAGGGTATATTTGAGTTGGGAAGAGGATTTCTTTGACTATTCAAGATCAGACATTATTTATCTACATTGTCCTTGGAAGCATGGATCAATGCATCCCCCACTCTAATAATGAACCTGGGGTCTTTATCTGTCCCGTATAGGATAGTTGTATCATTTATCATTTTACCAGAGTTCCCCCTAGTCTCAACCTTTCTCTTGTTCCTCTTCACTATCCTTTTCTTATCCCTATCATAAAAGATAGTGCTGAAATCAGGAACCTCCTCCCCCTTCTTTTGCTCAAAATGGGTTAGCCTAAGGGTGGGGCCCATAGCCTATCCTGTTGTGCTGCCAGTAGTTTTCTTAGAATCTTGAATGTCAGGGTTCCCCAAGTCCTGAGCCTGATTTTCTACTGTATCAAAAGTTGATTGCTCTGTCACGGTCTCTGTTAGCTTTAGCTTTGCTGCTTCCTATTTCTTCAACTCCTCATCCATCTTTCTTTTCTTTTCTTCCTCTTCACTCTGGGAACCTTCTCCCACCTTTCTATCTACTTCTTGTTCACCTCTTCTTTTTTCTTCTTCCTCTCCTTTGAGCCATCTTTCAGCCTCTTGTGCTAGTCTACTAGCATCTTCATTTCTTTTCCTAGTTTCTTCCTCCTCTGCCTTTTCTTGCTCCTCCTGTCCTTTTCTGCCTTTGCTGGTGATTTTATTTTTTAACCTTCTCCTCAAGGCCATCATATTTTGTGCACTGTGGAAAATGGACTCCTCTCTGTCCCAGTGGCTGGTGTATTCAAAATGTACATTCGCCTCTTTCCAGTGCTCTGCCACCTTATTCCGGGAATCATTCCTGTGGAAACGCATTTCCCCAACTCTTCCATGAATTTGTCAGCTTTATTCACGCTAGTAAACTTGTAGCTTCCCAATCTGAATGGAAAAGGAGGGTAAGCAGATTTCTTATGTTCAAACAAAAAACTCCCTATGCCATCTAAAAAGAATTGTCTAACTACCTATTTGTGGACTACATAGTTAGTGGAATACTTAGGCAGTAGTGAGGGTCCTCTTGAGCATCCAAACATCCTAAAATATAATCCATCCTCAGTTAAGTAATAGTCTGCATATTCTTCAATTACTTGAAATGCTTCCTCTGACATACAGTTGCACTCCTTTAATAAGATCAATGTATATAGTGGCATAATGAAGTGTTCACACACTTCCCTATAGTGACTGTGGTATTTGTGGGCCCATAGTGGCTTGTATGCTGAGTAGACTAGTGTTCTTTCCTGATCCCAGATGCACCTCGGATTGGGGAAGGGTTGGTTGCATAGTATGCAATAAATCAGTATAGATCTCATGTAGAACTCTGATCTCTTCTGGGACACCCCTCCTAATGTTGATGCAATGCAGGATGAAAGGCTATTGGACACAATGTTTTCCCAGTTGAACACTGTCCCCTGCGTTGCAACATAGAAAATGATAGGCACCCACTCCAATTTGAATCTTTTACCATGGGCCCTCCCAAATATCTTGTTCAGCATCAGGGCAATGAACCTGTAAGGGGTTCTTAGACTTGCAGTGTCATATTCCTCGGTTGGCCTAGTTCTAAAGTTCTTGCCCAGCATGAGCATCCTTTTCAGTGTCTCGACTAGTTCCATCTTAATTTCCTTCATCCAGTCCTCAGTCAAGTATACATGTGCTTCTGGTAAGTGGTAGGCCAGTGCTACATACCCAAGGCTATAAGTAGCATAACCCTGCTTATCAACATTTTCCAAAATCATGGTGGTTACATCTGCCCTGGGCAAAATCCACCCAATCACCTCTGAGCATGGAAAAAGCTCAGGTCTAGTAGAAACTTTCATCAATTAAGATCTCTCTGTATTGACATAGATGGTTTCTTCTTCAAAACCTATGTCAGGTAATTCTCGGCGTGTAATTAATCTGTAAATCTCCCCCCAATTATATTCGGGTTCCACACCAACTATGCATTTGGTGTCCTCGTAGGTGTATTCGACTCTGGTAATGATTTCAACTTCAGGTTTCTCTTCTACTATGGGAGCCTTCTTCTTCTGACGTTTAGACATCTTGGATTCTGAGGAATTTCCCTATCATATACAAAAACTTCTTTTAGGTTTTGTTGGATCATTTCCAGATAACATTCAAAATGGAGACAACTGTATAAGCATTTTACCTCATCTATTCTAAACATGGGTGCAGCTATGAGGAATAAACAACAATGCTAAAAAAATCACATGTTTCCAAATAAAATTAATCTGCCCCAGGGCTAAAACCAGCTCTCAACCAACATTTGCAGAATTAACCCAAAAAACATGGCCTTTCTAAAACGACGACAATCCTCTTCCTAATGCTAAATAGAAAATAGTCCTAAAAAAAAAACCCCTCGGCGCTATGGATTACAACGTTATGCAGTGCCTAATCTCAAGTGAGGATGCTGCAAGTGCTAGCACACTAGAAGATAAGAGGAAGCTAGCTTGCTATAAAAATGTCCACTTCATGGTCTGAAAAGGTAATGCACTCGGAACCTAAAAATAGGCAGGGGTTCATCCTCGAGCTTGAACAGTCTCAGCCTAAGTGGGAAGTAAAAACAACATCACGGTGAAGATGAGAAATGCAGAACCAGACTCACGGCATCTTGGCCGACAACCATAAAATGCCCTTCCTGGATGGCCAAACACAGATTGGGGGAAACTGTTGCAGACAGTGCAACGACCGTCTGCACCGGTCTCCCCTGTAGTTGAGTGCGGTCTGCAAAAAACCAATGGCCGCAAAAGTCATCATTGCAAAACTAAGAAACCCCCCAGTGGGCAGCCATACTACTTAACTCGAAAATATATACAGGTCGGGATGGGAAAACCTAGAAAACACTAACCACGGAGACAGCAAAAAGTAGTTCGACCAATCAAACAGAACGAAAAATAGGCATGAGGACCTACGTGGCACTGTGCTACATGAATGGTGGAGGAAAACTGGTGAGCTTCCACGGCAGAGCCACCTGGGGTGAAGGTACCGATAGTGAAAGCCTTGGTCTGCTCGAGTGGAAAAAGACAGCACGGAGAAAATCCAAAATAACAATAAAAAAATAAGACACCCCAAGCCCCACTATATAAACATCATGGTCAACATGCAATCGGCGGAAAAAAATTACATCATCGAGTGGAAAAAGGCTATGGGATCGAAGACCAAGTTACTATCTCCTCCGCAACAGTGAATGGAGAAAACGTCGGAATGCCCGCAATGGCATTGGCGGGAGAAACAGAAAAGCACTCGCATCGGATTTCGCGAGACTAGGGATTTGGGTCAAAAGATGATTCAAGAGCCGCAACGGAAAACCTAGAAAAGAAATGAGTTCCGCAAACTAGCTAAACGGAGAAAAAAATAAACATGTGTCATGCGAAAACATCAATCAAGCAGATAAATCAAAATATCGGAATCATAGTGCTTTCTAGAGCCGCAATGACGAAAGTTGAAAGAACCCAAGGACCTGCAAATCAAAACAGTGGGGTAAGAAAAGGATGAAACACTCTTGGACAACTTCGTAGAACCTTTTTCGCAACAACTGAAGACGTATAGACAAAGGTTCCAACGGGGTTTCAAAACAACTCCCGATAAAGGAAAAACATTGGAGACCAAAAACACTTGACCTCAGACTTGATGTCTGGTTCCTCTCTGCAACGGTGGACGTGCAGAGGACTAGACTCCCGAATCAAAAGTCCAAAATACTTCTGATGGCAAGGCAAAATTAATTTTAAACATTAAAACATCTCCCTCATAGAAGTAATCTTTATTCAACATCAAGCAAAACCAAAAAACTGAGAAAAATGAATCAGAGGAGTGTCCCAAAAATTTTCAAATTTTGGGAAATAGTTGCAGCTACAATAGGTCTCTAAGCCTATGCAGGAGGAGGGGGGTTCTAATCGTGGTAGCACCCCATAGCTCTAGCTATTCATCAAAATAACCAAACCCATGCTCATGGTACCCCAACCACCTGACGCTGCATGGGCTCAGGCAAGTCCTCGAATTGCGCCATGGGTACTCTGTGTGTCAGCCATACAAAGTTTGTGTGGATGCTTTGGAGCATCCGCTCCACATCCACACCCATGATATCATCTCCTCTTCCCCTCTGTCTATGATGAGCAAAGGCATCACACCATCATGGTCCAACATCTGCATACATATGACAGAGTGTCACTATGTGTCATCACACCAAAAACATGTATTTTGAGTCTATATATCAAAAACACAAAAAAAAAATTATAATTCAAAAAAACTTAAAAAGAGGATTGGTATTTGTTACCAATGTCACCGTATGCTACTCCCGGTGGTAGGGGCATGTTAGGATCTCCATGGAAATATATCCCTGCATAGGGGTAATCATCGATGGAAACTATCTACCGTCGCCACCATGGAAAGAAATCAGTTGGGTAGGGGTTAGACACCCTACCTCTGCCCAGTCTGTGCATAGAATCTACCCAAAGTCATTGGGATGGATCTCAAACCCTGTGAGGAGAAATTTCAACTCTAGGGCTTAGCCCTGGAACATGCTTGAAGAATAATGTGCTCAGTATACTGTCGAAACCAAAGTTTCGTACCCTGCCCATCTTGTAGTAACTAAGCTGCTACTTCATGTTATTCAACAGCGCAGTACTCCAATCATAGGCTCTGGGTCTCATGCACTCCACTGCATAGAACACCAATGGACGCGAGGCCTAGTGGAGTGATGCTAGCCCAGCTATCCTGCCAAGTGCCAGTAGTATTGCATTCAGGCCTAGTACCTGGATGGAGTTTGTCAGGATCTGACTCCCAAAAATTTTCGTGTTTGGAAAACAGTATACTGCAATATATTCATCAATGGTGAGTCCACCATCAGGCCCGCGAGAGCGTAGGTTCACCACCTCTCCCCATCAGGACAATCCTGTAATGAAATATATGTCCTCCACCTCTATAGTGAGGGACATGCCATCGATATGGAAAGACTCTGAGTCTAGATCCCAGTAGTCTACTAGCATCTGCAGCAGTCTTGGTTTGGCCCTCAGGCTACCAAGACACCAAAACTTGTATATCCCACATGCACAAAGAGCTTGTTGAGCCATCAAATCACCCCGTACAACCTCTTCTACATCTCCATGTTCCCTCTCCCTCGATTCTAGGACCATCCTGCACATTAAAAATAATTTTTGGCCATTATTTCACCTAAAAAATCATGTGTGCGGCCGCATATGCGACTGTTTGCAAAACAACCGCGTATGTACATAGGTTTGGGTGGTTTTTCTATGTATAGACAGCCCTATACGCAAAAAAAACCCTCATTTTAGTGTGGGATGAGAAGACTAATTTATATTTCCCTAAAAGTAATAAATTGACCATGGAAATTGATAAAATTTACATGAAAATGGAAGAGGAGGACATGAGGCATTACCTGGAACAAGCGGTGTCGAATTTCTCCAAATGAAGCTCCCAGAATTCGCGTTTGAAGTTCTGAGCTCAAATGGGTAAAAAGTTTCAAATGATATGTAATTTTTGAATTTTTTACTATTTATAGAAATTTTTTGAAATTTTTTACCCCCTTTCTATAGTTTTGAACCGTTTCTGACTATTTTAGACCGTTTTTTACTAATCTAATGATGTAGGAGACCATTTTGAGCACCGTTTCGACCATTAATTTGACCCATTTGTGTTGATTTCGGGTATTATGTCTAAACTGGCATATAGGTCAGATGTCATATTCGTTTTCATTTTACATGACCTTATGACCGTTTCATGATAACCTTAGGTACAAACCCATTCTATCTTGTTATGAAACCTTCTTGTTGTTTTAGAAGTGACATGATGTGAATGGTATAGTTTGACCATACATGGGAGCCCTAGTTAGCTCCTTTATTTCATTTGGTGCCCATGCCGACATTTTTTCCCTTTAGAGTGTGGGAATCCTTTGTATAGTATCGCCTTGTCTTTACGCAAGAGCCTCATACTTTTCTTGATATTTTTGCTGGCCTTCTTCCCCCAGGACTCCATTATATCAAGTTGTAATTGCATTATCATGAGTTTTGCTTGCCTTATTGAGCCTTATGTCAGCTTCCCTAACTTTGATTATCAGCCGTATAGCCCGATCTTGTCTCATGTCTAGCCATGCAGAGCCATTTTATATATCCTTTGCAGCTTGATTCCCATTTTTTACTGGGAGGGGACTTTCCCCCGAGTGACATTATACTACACATGTGTCCTTGCATTGAGCATAGGTATGTTCCGTTTCTTGGAACTATTTTGTTTTCCCATTGACACTCGTCTCCTCCTAGTCTGTAACTATAAAGCACTTTTATTCTTTTTCAAGCTTTTCAAAATATTTGAAGAAGTCAAAAAAAAATCAAAAAACCAAAAGGACGGACAAGAAAAGATGTTATCTTTGGCAGCAGTCGAGTTGTGTCACCTTCAAACAGAGCAATGTATATCACATCCTGGTAGTTGGGTTAATAGTTTGACTTTAGGATCTATACTCATTTCTCTAAGTTTATCTCCACTGACTTGTTAAGCTTCCAGTCCCTATGGAGCCTCTATCGATGCCTTCTATGTCACAGAGATGTCTTAGTTTTGTATATCGAGTCTATGCTACCTACATTCAGTCACCATTCACCTTTATGCTCTTGTTCGAAGGAAGTTGAAACCTGAGTCGTCCATTCCTCAATTAGCTTGACTTTGCATGTCGGCCATTCTTGGTACTAATACTGGTTCATGCACATTATGATCGAGTCCTTCCACATTATACAACTTTGCTGAGTACCTCGTGTTGGATGATGGGGGATGCCTTAATTCCCTCATTCCAGCGGATTTCATCCCATCGACTTCAGATCATTTATTATGGGATAGGAATCTAGAGTCATTGTGAGTGCCTTAAGACTTGCAGTCATCAGTGGAAGGTTCTCTTGCCATCGATAGTTTTTGGAAATACATCAATGTCCCCTTATCGATGGATCTGTTCAAATTTTTGACCTCAACACATTTATTCACACTTGTTAGTTTGCACTCTAGTACCTTGATTCCCATTTTCATTATCGGTGGGTGATCTCGTGTCTGTTAATGGTATACATCAATGACTGGTAATCAGATGATGGAATACTATGTTCAACCTCGACACCTCTATTCGCATAGTAGGACATGTACTCGTAGTAGATTGTGTAGAAGACCTTCCATATTGGTGACATTTCATATATCCTATCTCCGTGATTGTGCCAGTGTTCATGAGATTTCAGCTCTCGTGACTTGATTCCAGTATATGTCAGATGTTTCTAGCCATTATGAATATCTTGATCCATTATATATCTTCAGCCTTCATGGAGATCATGATCCTTTGTATATCTTCATCATGGAGATTCTGATCTATCTATATTGTACATGGAAATGACCACACATGTAAAATTTTGTATCATGCCTATTCATGGCCATTGTACTCTTATGTATCTGGGACTGCTATATCTTCTTGCAGTTATGTGTAGAGTTTGATTATTGTATTCTACTATTGGATGGCTGGTTCTTCCACCTGGTTCTTCATCAATCCACTTCTGGGATGGACTTATAATGTATTTAGGCCATCGTATGACCCCTCTGACCTAACACATTAGGGTGCATCTGTTACAGCTGATTTTACTACACATGGTGGATCACACCTTTATGGCCTTCCCTATCCCTCTGCAGACTCTTTAGACCCCATGGACCATTTTTGTACCTTTGATATTTCCAATATCATCCCTAAAAACATGTCATATTTGATATATGCAACTTTTAAACCTATTCTCGCATATATACGCAGATTTGACCCTTAAACCCGTGTACATCGGGATGTGTGCAAAAGGCCAAATAGTTTTGGAGATTTCCTTAATGTGAATCCGAATCACTTGTCTCTTGGCCTTCCATATTCCTTGAGATCGCTCGAATTCGACCTTCCATTACCCCATTGAAGCACTATATAAGGAACCCTTTAGATACATTGAAAGGGGAGGAATTGAAGAGCAAGAGAACTATAGTCCATTGTTGTTGGAGCTTATACTTGAGTCTGCATCCCTTTGTCCCTTGGGGAACTTTGTGTTCTTCCCAAGCTTGTCGTTGCTTGTGAGCTTGCTATCGAGAGATGGAGGATTGAAGTGGTGGAGGCCCAGGTGGAGGACTCAGTTTCTCCGATTCGCAGACGTGCCAACAAAGGTTGCAACTATTGTAATCTTTGTTTTATATTAATAGAAATATATTTTCCTGCCCAATAATGTGTATTTAAATGAGTATTGAATCCATGGATGATTTTAAATGCTTATATGTTATTGATTATATATGCTAGAGTGGGTCTAACATAGTTATATATAGCATGCTTGTCTTGTTTGCTGAATGTTGAGAGAGAAAATTACTTATACAAGAGAGAGTGGAAAAGCTCAATGGGGATCTACATCAACCGTCCAGAATAAGGTATGTATCAAGATTCTTTATTGTTAGATATTTGGTTTCTCTTGCATATTGGAAAGGATTGATTTCTGTGGTTACTCTGTGTGTTGTGGCACCCCAAGCCATAGGAAGTTTTCTTCATAACAGGGGGGTGGAAGCTGAAGGTTTATCAAATGCAACCTCATCAGTTTTATTTTCTAGAGGAGGTTCATAAATATGTGCTCGATTGTTTCGATTAATCGTCTCACTTGACATCATTTTTACTTCATCAATGGATGAAGAAGGCCCATGCAAGGATTGATGATCAATAAATTGTTGTTGGGTGGGGAAAGTATCTGTAAGAACTCTGGGAGTGGGTGAACTCTTCAAAATTTTGTTAATTTCCTCTCTATGAGGAAACTCTTTGGTGAAATGATCACCTCCACAAATTAGGCAGGGGTACTTTTCCTTTCTCTTATTTTTAGAATTGGCATCAAGATTTTGTGGTCTATTACCTTCCTATTGATTATCATATTTTTTCGATTTGTTTTTACCTTTCTTCTTTCCTCCCAAATATTCAATGGATTGGATCATGTTTAATTCGGAGGAAGCAACAAGAGGGGGTGCAGTTTTGGGTGGTGGTTCTAGTTGACTTACTGGTGCCGTAGGTTGATTTTGATTTTTAGTGTATTTTTTCGCCGATTGAGTTTGAACTGAACCAAGAATGCTATCTATAGGTGGTTCAGTTACAGGTCTTAAAGGATCGGATGTGGGACGAGGAGCATGAGGAATTAAATCATACAAAGTTCCTGACTGGGAATAAACCAAGTCTAGGTACCGAGCATGACTAATATCCTTCTCCTCTATGACAAAACCTCCCATGGAAAAATATCTAGAAATGGGGGGAAGTAAATATTTTGTAAACCAATCAGAAAGTAACTGACTAGGAATGGGAGCCTTAATCAACCTACATTTTCGTCTCCATTCATGTATATGATCAGAGATATGGGTGGAGGTAGTTTGGCAAAGTGAGGTTAACAGGTCTGTACGTGTCTCATACTGAATTAGTAACTGAAAATGGGTTAAAAAATCCATTGCTAATGCATTGAAATCCCAAAGAGAGTGCTGAGGTAGCTCTATATACCATTTCACAGCTACTCCAATGAGGGTTCTCTGAAATAACTGTAGATGGGTTGAACCATCCATCAAAAAATTTGATGACCACCATAGATGAAAATCCATCACATGGTTCTTAGCGTCTTCATCAGGTTTACCGTCGAATTTAGGTATGTATGTAGGTAACTAAATCGAAATGGTCGACCATGAGGGATCATGATGTATAGGATTGTTAATCAATCTGGAAAAATCAGGAAGATCTAACGTAGCCAAAAATGAAAATTGTCAATTGGATTGAGGATATTGGTAATACTGGTATGGAATTTGTGGACTAGTAGGACCATATGAAAATTGATAAATGGGCATATATGATGCCCCCATGACTAGTTGGTTAGGTGGTTGGTTGCTAGAAGGTCCACCAAACGGTGGGCCACCCGATGGAGGTGATTTTGCAGGGAGTGGGCCTCCACCGGGAGGTGGTGGGGGTGGTCCTCCAGGTGGTTGTGGTGGTCCTCCAGGTGGTGGTCTTCCATAAGGTGGCCCTCCAGATGGTGGTCCTCCAGATGATGGTCCTCTGGATGGGGGTCCTCTAGGTCAGAGTCCTCCAGGTGGTGGCCCTCCAGATGGCGGTCCTCTAGATGGTGTTCCTTCCAATGGTCCACCAGGTCCTCCAGGTACTCCAGGGGGTCCTCCAATCCCACCTCCATAGGATGGGACATTAGACCAATTCGGTTGTCCCCAAGGGACATAGACATTTCTGGTGTAAGGAATTCTAGGATAAAATGCCCTCGATGACACTAGTTGATAAGCTTTATGAACAGTATGTGGTTGATTCTAGGATAAGTATATCCCCAAGAAAGTGGAGTAACGACGGGTTGAACCCATGAAGATCCTCCCTGGATGAAAGAAGGTATAACCGTAGTGGTATTAGGGGGAGGGGTATTTACTGCCGGTGGTCCCGTTGGTAAATTATGCTCCATACTAAAAATTATTCCCTCGGTATGTGAAGAAACTTGAGTTGGGGAATGCCCCCTAGGTGTAGAAACTATCAGGATATTATAAACTGATGGAGAGTTTTGACTAGGTGGGGTGGGAGTGGAGGCTTGACCTAGGTTTTGAGAAACCAATTTTTGGGTCGGTGACCTTGAGACAAGAGCTACTTGAGGTGATGAAAGGGCATGGTACCCAGGTGGAGTTGTTCTTGAAATACTGGGAAGAGGAGAAATACTTCTCCTCCTTAAATTTTCTGCAGTTTTGCACAAATTCTCAATAGATTTCTGGAAAAATTCTTCATTTGACGGAGCATTCTGAATGAGCTTCCTTAGAGGGGTAAGTATGGATGGCTCCGGTTCAGTTGTGGTAGTTCCATATTCAGAAATGAACTAGCCTAGGGAGGTTCTCCAAAAAGGATCATTTGGACCATATTCTACCTCTATGGATTCATCAGGTGGGTGACTAAATGTCCAGTTTGATGAGTCAGGTTGAGCTTCTGTTGGAAACTGAAAGGTTGTGTCAGCCGCAAGAGGCTGTTGGACCAAAGGATTATCATAAAAAAAGATTTCTTCTCTATTTCCAGTAACTGAAGTATTTTCTATATGAGCATTAATCGAAGCTGGTTGTTCCATGGTTTCACCTTCATTTCCTTCAACGACAGGAAGAGAGCCAGGTGGTAAGCCCTGCAACCTACAAGAATGTCTCGCAAGTTGGTCAGTTAGGGTGGTGGCTGATAATTTCTACTCTAGGTTTCAAAAAGAAGAAAATATACATAAACAAACCTACGCAAGCTCAAGATACAAGCAAACTTAAATAATAGGATGGGATGAAGATAGCCAGTTCCTCACTAGGATTTTCAAGTTATCACAACTCGGAATATACTACAGGGTCCAACAGTGAAACATGATAAGGAGGATTGGGAATGTACCCTTGCCTGAACACTCGATTACTTGGATGACACATGCGTAGTAGCTCCCTGAGTGTTTTTCTCGGTGTATTGATCCAACAAGATGGCCAAAAGTATTTTATCAGATGGTTAAGGAATCCTATAAGGGTCTCCCGATATACGCAAGGTATGTGGGAGATCAAATCCGTATTATTGTTGTCTAATGCGCAACCGTTCGAAAGGGGCCCTCCGATATACAAACGAGTACGTGAAGTACCTTTCTATATACCTCAAGGGTACATGAAAGGAATTTCTATATACTAAAGGTACGTGGAGGAACCACAAATACCCCGGGATATAGTCCAAGCATGAAATGACAACTCCTATGTTTCAAGACATCAGAACACGTCTCTATCCTATCACTCAAATTACTAAAATTTTTATCCTAGGCTACCGTTTATTTTATCATGATGGTTAGTGAATGTTTGTGAAGTGTATTTCAAGATGCAAATTCTAATCTATATGTGATGCAACTTATTCTTTCAATGAAATCTATCTAGAGTAGGGAAGAGACCTTTATTTTTCTTTCAAAAACACCAATTCCATGCTACTTTCAACAACTCAATTTTCAGGACCTAACAAGCAATTCTTCAATAACAATTTTTTTTTACCAATAAGAATTCTAATTCTCTGAATCAAGAAAAGAAAAGAGAGCCTCTAATGTTTATCAAAATTAAATTTTCTCAAGAACACCCAAAAATAACTACTTGCCTAAATCAATCATGCAAGCCAAGAATAAACTTTTCCTAAGCATAAACAAGACAAGATAGCTAATTTCTTTTTGTATTTTCAAATATAATTTTGAAATAGAAAGAACATAAAGAGGCTAAAGTAAACTGATTTAGGAGAGGCTACAAACCTTGTTTTCCAAAATAAACTTTTCAAAGAATAGGCCACACAAATAAAAAATCTAAAACTGTACTTTCACACAATTTCTTTTCACTATGACCCCTTTGCTAAAAGAGAAAATAAATGTTTCAAATACGAGCTCAACAAATAAGAATCATACTGTCAAAACCACCAGACTCATCAATGAAACACTCAAACAAGTTACACTGGAATTTTTTAGAGAAACAAAAATAAAAATAAAAAAACAAAATTTGCAGGCAGTATGGGACCTACCTTGGCGCACAGAAGAAGGTTGCACCAAAGCGCCAGCAGGAGGTCGACTCTTTTTGTCCACTGCAACAAGGCACTGACGACGCTCTGTGTAAAATGATAAAAGGCATTGAAGATGCTTAATTTCAAGAGGAAAAAGGTTCATGTGGCAAGACAACGCTCTATCATATCGAGCTAAGTGCATCGGTGGATCTGTAAATGAAAAAATTAGAGATCTACACAAGGAACCAAAAACTGAAATGAGCCGGACTGATAGAAGTAAAAGCAACTTCAAAAGAGGCAATTGATAGAGTAATAAGATGGATCACTCACCTTATCCACTGAAATGAGATAAGGAAGAAAATGTAAATTTCACAAGTGAGAAAGTTACCAATAGTTGTAGATCTAACTAGATCTACTCCAGATCTTACTCGATCTGCCCCAAATCTGACTGGATTAAGCTATTCCAAGTATGGTGGCCAATTTTTTTTTAAGGAATTTCGCAATCGATACAGAAACCGCTTGTTCCTCCACCCTCTATGGTAGAAGCATAGAACAAAAAACCACAACAACATATTCTTTCCCTATATAGTTAATTTACTTAACATGAAAACACTATCATACCTCAGATCTGAATGCTTTTTCCCTTGTTCCAATGCTCTGAATGCAATATTCAGTACCTGCAAATAAATATCAAAAGACAAAGCAGCAAGATGAGAGCAACATGATAAATTAACAATATATGATAGTGATCAAGGAATCTAACAATATTTAATTGATATTGATACAAATCAAGTATGGGAAAGGGGAACAATTTTGTATTAATGAATAAAGAAGGTAAATATACAACCAAAGCCTCGATGTTTCTAGATTTGTTCTCCACAATGGTATTACAACACTCCTCACTCAAACTTTCCTCTAAACCAGATCTCATTCCAACAACATAAGGATGCCTTCTTTGGTCCCCCATCACTGACTCTATGAAGGCTTCATTTATAGGTCAAACGAGATGAGATTCACTTAGGAAATGGATAGGAGATGATCCCTATAGGTGAGGAAGGAGAATTCCACCTCTCTCTAGCTAGTAGGAACCAACTCCACAGAGGATTTCGCATGAAAGCTTCTGAATCTTCGTTTTCAATGTTTTAAGTCCACCGACTCTTTTGGCTTAACGGGAAAAGGCGTCGACATGTTTTGCTCAAATGGAAAGAGCACTGTCGATGCCTAATTCCAAGAGACAAAAGGCATTGGTGCTCTTTTCTCAATGGGACACTGCACCAATGATGCTCTATCATAACTGGGTAAAAGCGCCGATCTCCACAAGGATGGAAAAAAGTCACCTTACGAATATTTGACCAGGCTCTCTGAAGGGTAATCAGGAAACAATATATTTTTTAGGTGCAACAATTGCTTACCCCATTTAACTATTTTGAATGGAAAGCCTAAATGGTGATCCAACTGAAGTCGAAAGGCCTCTACAAATTCACCATTGGAACTGAGACTGAGCACAACTCTACTATGGAAAAATCGAAGAACTTCAATAGACTAGATGAAGAATTCATGATTCTTTGTCTCAAAATTTCGAGGGATATTATCTTCCATATATACAATATTACTATACCCAATGAATTATATCTCAAGCTCAAGTCACTATTTTGGAATATTGATGAGATGAGAGGCCACCAACTCAAGAATGAGTTGATCTCATTGATCCCATGTCACTTTAGATGATCTAGGAGTTCTTCACAAAGTTCAAATCATTGGTGCTTCGGTTGAAACAAGGTGGAATTGAGAAGAAAGAGGAGCAAATTATATTTTCCATTCTTTCAAATCTAGGGCCTGATTATTCAATGTTTGTATCAGCATTCCATTAAATCAAGCTAACAACTCGAAATTGGAGAATTCCTTCAATGGAAGACTTCATGGAGTCACTAGCTCAAGAATAAGACACGTTAAATGTAAATGGGTACCATCAAATACACCAAGGATCAACCCCTTGCTATAGGTGTTTCAAATCTATCCAAAGGAAATAAGAAAGTCGAATAATCGAAGCAACAAAAGAATAAGAAGCAGGAGAAGCTCAAATATTCAAATGGGGTTTCAAATCCTAGTAAGGACATAAAGAAGAAGACACACGAAATGACAAAATGCACTTATTGTCACAAATCTTGGCATCTAGAGAGTGCATCATGAAGAAAACCATTGAAATGATGATGCAAATCCTTGAGAATAACAACATCCCACTACGAGAAGGCACAAGGAAGAAAGAGGGAGGTTCAAGCTCAAAGAACAAGGAAATATGCCATGCTTTAGTTGATGGATCTTCAATATCTTCTTCCTTCATCTTAGATTCAGGTGCCTTAAGGTACATGGCTTCAATGCATGATTCCTTCTCGACCCCACATCATTACAGTGGTCCATCCATCCTCATGGGTGATGATTCACAAGTCCAAGCCAAAGGGATTGGTAGGATTGATCTAGAAGATGGGTACTTCAAAAATGTGTTGTTTTTGCCTGATCTTGTAGCAAACCTAATATATTTCTATCAAATTACACACATAGGTACAACGAAGAGAGTAAAATTTACTCAAAATTATGTGGAGATCTCATAAATCTATATAGGCCAAGTTGTTGCAGTGGATTTTGTTGACCATGATTCGAAAATGTGCAAATTCTCTCACTTCCTTACATACTCCCAAGGGAATGCGTTCCTATCACATGCCAATGATGCCAGAAATTTGTGGCATGAGAAATATAGATATCTCAACTACAAGTACCTCCAATCACTAAGCAAGGAAATCATGTCTGAAGGGATTCCTACCATCAAGTTTTTGAATGGCACTTGCAAAGGGTGCATAGTGGGGAAACATGCTTAGTGAAAATATGAGAAAGGAAAGTCAATGGGGGTTGTCCAAGTGATTTATCTAATCCATTCAGATATGATAGGGCCTCTTCCCACACCCTCATATGAGAGTTCAAGTTATGTGTTGACTTTCATAGATGATTTCTCAAAGTACTGTTGGGTGTATTTTCTCAAGCTAAAATATGAAGTTTTTGAGACTTTCAAAGTGTACAAAGATTTAGTTGAGAATGCATGTGGGAAAAAGATCAAGGTTCTTATGACTGAAAATGGTAATAAGTATGTCAACAATAATTTTAAGCATCTTTTTGAATAATGTGGCATCAAAATGAAACATTATGTGCCCTACACACCACAACAGAGTGGTGTTGCAGAGCGCAAGAACATAGCTCTCAAGAAGATGAATACATGCATGATGGATGCATAGGATTTGAATCCTAAGATATGGGATGAAGACATAAATTTTGTTGCATATGTTCATAACATATCTCCACAAAAATAATTTTAAGGAAAAACTCCATTTGAGGATTAGAGTAGTCACACGCCCAATGTTTCTCATTTCAGGGTTTTTGGCTCAAAGGCTTGGGCTAGAATTCCTTCTGAGAAGAGAAGGGCCTTGAAAAATCAAAGAAAGGATTCCATTATCATTGGATATAATGAGTATAAGAAGGGCTACAATCTCTTTGATCCCTCATCTCAGAAAAAATTTATTGAAAGGAGTGTATAGTTTGAAGAAGATCCCACACAGGAGATCGAACTAGCTCAAGGGGATTGCTCACATCCTCCACTCCATGATGATGTAAGTGATGATTATTTATCTAATTTTTATGATTCTGATATTTATTATGATGACATGCATTCATATCATGGCTCACCCATTTTACCAAATTTGGTTGATAAAACCATACAAGCAGCTCGTGATCTTGCTAGAGATCCACTAGACTCTAGGAATAGTAGATCTCAATTTCACAATGCCTTCTCTACTTATGAATTGAATATTTCATATAGATTTTGAATGATGGATGGATTTTATCCTCATACATATCAATAAGCACCACTTGAACCAAGATGGAAAACAACCATGCAAGAAGAGTTCAAGTCTTTGTAAGACAATGAGACTTGGGAATCGGTTCCCTTGCCCTCAAAGAGGAAACTAGTGCAATGTAAGTGGGTCTATAGGAACAAAGTGGATGCTGATGATTCTGATATTAAGTACAAGGATATGTTGGTTTCCAAATTCTTCTATCAAGTCTAAGGAGTGGACTATACAGGCATTTGCACCGGTTGCAAATATGGACTTTATCAAACTAGTTTTAGCCATTGCTGCATCTAAGCGATGAGAGGTTCGCCCCATGGATGTGAAGAGTGATTTTATTCATGGTGATATTCATGATGATATTTATATGAATCATATTAAAGTTTTCATTCATGATCCTTCACTTTTTTACAGGTTGAATAAGTCTCTCTATGGCCTCAAGCAAGCCCCCAAAGCTTGGTATGTCAAAATGGACAATTTTTTGCTATCGCTTGGATTTGAAAAATGAAAATACGATCCTAAAGTATATTTTCATCATAATGGTGATTTATTGTAGGCAATAGTGTTGTATTTTTATGATATTTTGATCACTGGAATTTTCATTTTTGATGTAGTTTCAATTAAGTCTTCATTGCACAGTGAATTCTCCATGACTGACCTTGGATTGTTGAAACAATTTCTTGGCTTAGTAGATATTGAGCAATATGATGCAGGGATCAAGGTCAGCCAACAAAAGTATGATGAATAACTGCTATTAAATTTCAAAATGGTTGAATGTAAGGCATCCAATTTCCCATTCCTTTTAGGAATTAAACTAGGTGAATTTGGTTCATCTCAATTGGTGGACAACTCGTTGTATAGGAAACTAGTTGGGATCTTGTTGTATATTACACACACTTGACCTGATTTGGATTATGTTGTAGGTGTTGTTGCAAGATATATGTAGGATCCTCATGAGATCCATTAGAAGGGTGAAAAATTTATCTTGCATTATGTGCAAGGAAGAAAACACTTTGGGGTACACTACGGTGTTGGTCCTCCAAAAGAACTAGTTGGATTTATTGATTCTGATTCAGTTGGAGATTCCATTGAAAGAAAGTCCACTTCAGGTCATGTATTCATGCTTTCACATGGTATCAAATTCTGTTAATGTAAGAAACAACACACTATATCCCTTTCATCATTTGAGGACAGGGACAGAGGAAAGGTGAACACATCTACACAATGTGTGTGGTTGCACGGTATTCTTGGGGAACTTGGTTTTGGATTTGATTCACACACTTTCATTTGGTGTGACAATAAAAGTGCAATAAATATTTCCACTGATCTAGTACAAAGATAGAGGACCAAGAACATTGAGATACACAGGCACTACATCTGGAGCTTGGTAGATGAGCAGGTGATCATTGCAGTATTACCCATCTACAGAGCAAACTGCTGACATCTTCACCAAGAGCTTCACAGAGAAAAAATTCACCTATATAAGATAACTTCTTGGATTGGGTGACACCTGGTGATTACTGATATTCACTTTTTAATTTTTCTCCATTTCCATTTTAGAGGGGAAGTTTTGTTCCCATGACGTTTTCCTCCTTACCTTGGTTATATGGACAAATAAAATTTTGTAAGAGGTGACTTGAGCCTTAGTTTCTAAGGCCTCAATAATGTGATGGAATTACACTAATTCAAGATTAACGAGGGGTGTTATGGAATCATACCACCTAGTACCATGGTCACATACACCTAGGACACACTTTCATTTGTCTTGTACTCATGTCATGTGGTCCAAACCTTGGTCATGTTGGTCTAGCAAGGTATTTGTGTGTTTTGGACACATAAATAAATCCAAGGGCCCTCATTTGACCATTTTGGAGACACATGAACCCTCATTAATGAATTCTCAGTCCTTGGTACACTCCCCTTTCCTTAAAAAAAGTAAATTAGTTGACTAGAGGCGTCCATGCATGTATTTTGGTGGTTTTGGGCTATTTTGGACCATTTATTGCTACATATAGCCACTCTCACTCACCCATGCACTCCACCACACCTGGCATACCCTCATGTATGTCCTAGCATGCTACATCCACATTCACATAGGTATTCATGACCGTTTGAGGTGGTTTGGGAGCTCATTGGTCCACCTAGGGGGGGGTTGACGTCCAATCTAAGCCTGCCACATGTATGCATCCAAATTGCCTCCAAAGGCTAACAATTTTCTTCTATTGTATTATAAACATGTTTCAGACATATTTACATGTTTTACAATCATAATAAACTATGTTATTAACTTAATTTCTATGTGTTAATTTCACTATTTTCACTGTTTTCTGCATAATTTGTGAGTGATCATGAATTGTGAGGATTCCCTTAGCTTCTAGATCTTGATTTGAATCATTATTTTACAATAGTCATTTGCTTAAAACTTATATATATTTTTCACATGGTTTTGTCTAAAAGTTATATATTTTTTCATAATTTTTTTAAACTTATGTTATTATTATTATTATATATTATGATGTTTAAATGTTTTCACATGGATTTTTCAACTTATTGTAAATTAAAAAACAAAATGTAAGTATATGATTGTTAAAAAATAGTTTTTTATATTTTTGATTAGATATTTTAAAAATATATATATATAATGTAAAATGATATAAAGGAAGTTCTTAAGGGGGGCAATTCTCGGAATCGTGCCACCCCACCCCTTTATACTATTTACATTTTTTAATTAGTTTGTTAATATGCATTTGTTTAAAACTTATATATATTTTTCACATGGTTTTGATTACAAGTTATATATTTTTTCTTATGTTTTTTTTTAACTTATGTTTTTATTATTATTATATATTTGCTTCATCATTTTTATGATGTTTAAATGTTTTCATATGGTTTTTTCATCTTATTGTAAATTCAAAAACAAAATATAAGTATATGGATTGTTAAAAATGAGTTTTTGATATTCTTGATTTGTTTTATGTTGTTGAGGAAAATGCCAAATTTCACAATTTTTTGACACGATATTTTTTGTAATATTTTAAAACAATATATAAAATGTAAAACATTATAAATTATAAAATATAAAACGTAAACTATAAAACAACATAAAATATGAAATAATAGTAAAAATATCAAATAATATGTTAGTATAACAAAATATTTTAAAAACCAAATAAAAAATAAAAAAATAAAATCTTAAAAGATTTTGTGGTATTTGTATAAGAAATATATATAAGGGGTGAGGGAGTTCTTAATGGGAGCGATACTATTTAAATTTTTTTTTTGTTGATAAGTATTTCTTTAAAACTTATATATATACTTCACATTGTTTTGTTTAAAATTTATATGTGTGTGTGTGTGTGTGTGTGTGTGTTTTTAACTTATGTTATTATTATTATTATTATTATTATTATTATTATTATTATTATTATTATTTGCTTTATTTTTTTTATAATGTTTAAATGTTTTTACGTAGATTTTTCAGCTTATTGTAAATTAAAAAACAAAATGTAAGTATATTGATTGTTAAAACATAGTTTTTGATATTTTTTATTAGTTTTATGTTTTTGAGGAAAACGCCAAATTTCACAATTTTTTGATAGGATATTTTTGTAATATTAAAAAGAATATATAAAATGTAAAACAATATAAATTTTAAAATATAAAATTTAAACTATAAAATAACATAAAATATGAAATGATATTAAAAAAACCAAATAATATGTTAGTATAACAAAACATTTTAAAAAACCAAAGAAAAAATAAAAATAAAAACAAAATCTTAAAAGGTTTGTGGCTTTTGTATAAGAAATATATATAAAGGGTGAGGAAGTTCTTAAGGGGGGCGATTCTCTGAATGGCGCCACCCTTTATACTATTTGAACTTACTTTATTATTTTGTTAATATGTATTTGTTTAAAGCTTATATATATTTTTCACATGGTTTTGTTTAAAAGTTACATATTTTTTCATGTGTTTTTTTAAACTTATGTTATTATTATTATTATTATTATTATTATTATTATTATTATTATTATTATTATATATATTATGTTTAAATATTTTCACATGGTTTTTTCAACTTAAATGTAAATTAAAAAACAAAATGTAAGTATATCCATTGTTAAAAATGAGTTTTTGATATTCTTGATTAGTTTTATGTTGTTGAGTAAACTGTCAAATTTCACAGTTTTTTGATACGATATTTTTTGTAATGTTTTGACTTTAATATTTTATTTTGAGATTAAATATTATGTTTTTAATATGTTAATAACAAATGTATGGTATACTTTTTGTTAATTTTATGAGAATCATCACTTTATGGAAAATAATGTTAAATAATAACGGTTTTATACATTAAATAACTCGAAATACGTTAAAAATAGCTGAAAATACCTTTAAAATGATTTGAATTGTCTTTATTTTCTCATCGTTTTTACAAATTAGCCCAAAAAATGATTTATTTAAAAGAAAAATTTTAAGGAAAAACATCCAAAATGTATATATTATTGGTCATATCCAACTTCTAAATGTTAAAAAAATTCAAAATTGTATATATTTTTCATTACAACTAGTTACAAAATGTATTATTTTTTGTAAAATTTCAAAAAAGACATTTGTAAATAAAAGTTATTCTTATTTTTATGACCATTGTGTTTTCAAAATCGCAAAAGAGGGCTCAAAATGAAAAATGGTGCTACCAGTATGCATACTTTTTGAAACGGAGCTAAAAAGAACTACTAAAATTGACCCTCCAAAACACAAGAACAATGTCGAGTTGATGGCAATGAAGGGTTAAAAAGCTAAAACCAAATAACAGAAAAACCTAGCACTATGATGAACCTGCGTTGGGACTATTCTTCTCTCAACCTTGCACTGGTGCTGGATTTGATAACTCTTCTGCTCTTACCAACAACAAAATAATCTACTCACATTTAGACGCAACCTTCCTCAAACGCAGGTAACTTGATTTGATAGTCAAACGGTTTTCTCAATATTCACGACTATTCAGTCAATCACAATAGTTAACCACTCTTTCTCATTCTTCTGAAATGATTTCCATTTACTAAAGGATACTCTCTTTTGCAAAGAACGTGTGTTCCTTTTTTCCTCCACAACTATTTCATCAGAAAAAAAAATCACGATTCTTTCAAACCCCCATACAAAAACTGGAAACGAGATGCATTTTGGAAAACTCAATATTGAATACGTCGTTACTCCAAATTTGGTCATTAATGGTAGAGACAATGATATTCCACAACATCTTCACATTTTCAGATGAACTTAATTTCTAAATTATGAAGTAAAGAGGAATAAACGATTTCCACTTACAATTGTTCAATAACTATATCAATTTGCAGAAGAATGCCCAGTTCAATTAAATTTCCAGACATTATCAATTCTCATAGCTTGCAGATGTATTTATTAACAAAAATTGATCTCTATTTTGCAGAGAGGAACATTTACACCAGTATCTACGAGAATATTTTCCTTCTTTTCTTTTTCCTTCAAAAACTAGCCTTTCCAAAATGAAAATCCCTAGCTTAAAACCAACCCTCACTTCTAAGAAATAAAGAAACAGCCCTAACTATTTTTTTTTGTTTTAATTCAAATATTTATTTAAAAACTTCTAACCATCTCCTAACTAAATGTCCAAAATTTATGCTTCAACTTTAGCATGTGAATAATCCATCACATTGCTAAGCCTTTAGTTTAAGTGCCTATCCTAATGCACCTGCATAGGGCTCCCTAAGAGAGAAAATTGTATGAGCTCCTGCTCATAATATCTTCTACAAAATTACTTGCTTTCTGTAGTGTTTCCTCATCCACCCAAGTAGAATCCTCTATCGGATGGTTTTTCCACTTAACCAGATATTCTAAATATTCTTTCTTCATGGTCTTCTTGGTAACACATGTATCTGAAATATGTTCAGCTTCTAAATTAGTGTCCAAAGGAATTTGTTTCAGCCACTGTTGTTCCTTTCCTTCATCATGGTCAAGATTCTGAGAAGTTTGAGTTGAATCACCAACTGTGTAGGAATACAAGTCTGCTACATTTAAAATGGGTGAAATTCCAATTCCTAGAGGTAGCTCCAGCTCATAAGCATTTGCTGAAAACTTATGCAGAACCTTACAAGGTCCTATCTTCTTCATTTTAACCCTGTTTTTCTCTCCCTTTGGAAACCTATCCTTTCTTAGATAGGCTAGGCCCATGTCTCCCACTTCAAAGGTCATCTCTTTCCTGTGCAAATATGCTCGTTGTTTATATATGTAGCTTGTGTCTTGTAATATATTCTTTACTTTCTCAGTAAACTCACTCATTGTTGTTACAAAATCCTCTCCAATAACACTTCTATGTTCAAGATTTCCTAATTCTCTTATTTCACAAATTCCTCTCGGATGCATGCCATACAATATATGAAATAGACTCTTTCCCATGATTCTATTTGGTGATTCATTATAAGAAAACTTAGCTTGGGATAATACATGATCCCATTGCTTGGGTCGATCACCTACTAAACTCCTTAACAAGTTACCCAAACTTTTTTTTACAACCTATGTATGTCCATCATACTGTGGATGATAGGATGAGCTACAATTTAGCTTAGTGCCAAGTTTCTTCCACAAATCCCTCCAAAAATGCCCTGTGAATCTTGTGTCCTTGTCAGAAATTATACTCTTTGTCAATCCATGCAACCAAACAATTTCATTAAAAACCAATTTAGACACATGGGTAGCATCACTAGTTTTGGAACATGGAATGAAATGAGCCATCTTTATAAATCCGTCCACCACTACAAGGATTGAATCATTACCTCGTTGAATTCTCGATAAACCAAAAACAAAATCCATACTTATGGAAACCCGAGGTCTGTTGGGAATAGATAAAGGTATGTACAATCCATCATTCTGACTCCTTCCTTTCGCATGTAGACATATCCTGCACTTGTTCACGTACCTTTGTACATATGTCTTCATCTTAGGCCAAAAATAGAAGTGACTCAGTTTCCCAAGTGTTTTATCAACACCAAAGTGGCTAGCCAAACCACCATTATGTTTTTCTTGAAACAAGTTTTCTCTCATTGAGCAATTGGGAATACATAACTGATTGTTCTTGAACAATAGTCCATCCTGCAACATGAACTCTTAGCATGGAATGTTGTCCCTATTGACTGAATTTTTACATGTTGCAAAAGCTTATTTAAAATCTACATCAATGTCATATAAGTATTTCAAATAATCAAGGCCCAAAATATGTATTTGACTCTCTAGCATTATTAAACATCTCCTACTTAGAGCATCAACAATCTTATTTTCCTTCCCACTGATGTGATTCAAAACAAAAATAAAACTTTGAAGGAACTCCACCAATTTTGCATGTTTATGATTTAACTTATGCTACTGCATAATATACTGTAAGGTAGAATTATCAGAAAATAGAACAAACTCCATAGGCATCAAGTAATGCCTCTAATGCTTCAAAGCTTGAATCATTGCATAAAATTATTTTTTATAAGAAGATTATTCATGTTTTGAATCATTTAACTTCTCTTTAAAATATGCAATGGGCTTATCTTCTTGACTCAGTACAACTCCAATGGCTGTCCCAATCACATCTTACTTGAAAAGGTTGATTGAATTATGGTAACTTTAGCATGGACTTTTCATGATCTTCTTTTTCAATAATTGAAGGTTTTTTTTTCTGTTGTTGTTGTCCAATAAAATGGATTCCTGTCCTTCTTAATAGTGTCAATAATTGGTGCACAAATACCACTCAAATTCCTAATAATTTTTCTGTAAAAACTGGCTAAGCCATGAAAACTTCTTACCTCAAAAATATTTTAGGTGAAGACCAATTTACAATTGCCTGTATCTTTTCTGGAATCATTTTCAAGCCATCCCTAGAAATAACAAAGCCTAGATATAAAAGCTCATTCTTCATAAATGAACACTTCTTCATGTTAATAAATAACTTTTCTTGCTGCAATATTTCTAAAACATACTTCAAATGTCTCAAGTGCTCTTCTCTAGTTTGACTAAAAATTAAAATATCATCCAAATAAACAATGACAAACTTACCAATGAATTCCTTCAATACTTCATTCATCGGTCGCATAAAAGTACTAGGTGCATTTGAGAGGCCAAATAGCATGACCATCCACTCATACAATCCATCATTGGTATTGAAAGTTGTCTTCCACTCATCCCCTTCTCTAATCCATATCTGATAATAACCACTTTTCAAATCAAGTTTTGAAAAGTAAACTGCTCCACTCAAGTAGTCCACCATGTCATCCATTCGTGGCAATAGAAACCTGTAGCGAATAGTGATCTTAATGATTTCTCTAGATTCCATACACATTATCCATTCCCCACCCTTATTTGTAGTTAGTACTATAGGCACAACACACATAATCAAAATTTCTCTTATTAGTCCTTTGTACAATAGTTCTTGGACTTGATTCCTCACTTCTTCATTCTCTTTGGGTTTCATTTGGTACACAACCTTATTTGGAAGGCTTGTTCTTGGTATCAATTCTATGTGATGATTGATACTTATTTTGGGAGGAAACTCATTTGGAAAATCATGGACTACAATATCATGATACTCATGCAACAAATCCTAAACTTTGATAGGTAAATCTACAATTCTAGTATGTAGAAGTACTACCTTTAGCTTGCAAACCAATGCATAACTTAACTCTTCTTCTTCCATCCTTTGTAGAAATTCCTTTCCACCTAACAACAGTACTATTGGGCTGCTTGTTTCAGCTATGCTTTCCTCTTTCAATGGTACAAGAGTGTGCTTGATGATATCCTTTGTGAATTTATAATAATTTATTTCTCCATCATGTATCACTTTCCTATCAAACTACAATGGGAAACCAAAAAATAATGTGACAAGAATCCATTTGCATTATGTCACATAGTACCTTGTCCTTATACTTACCAATCTAAAACTCAACTTCACTTTGCTCCTGTACCAACAATTGGTGTCCTTTTTGCGACCACGACACTTTATAAGGTGTGGGATGCTTAACCTTTTTCAATCCCAGTTTTTCCACCATTTCTTGGGAGACTAAATTTTCCGTACTTCCATTATCAATCACCAATTTGCAGCATTTACCTCTTTCCTTACACATTGTCTTGAATAATGATTTCCTTTGAACTGGTTTAACAGTCTCCTTTGTTGGCTTCAACAAGACTTTGTGCATCATCAAAACCTCTCCGGTCTCTGGCACATTCTTCACCTCAGTTTCTTATTCCTTGATTTCTTCATTTTGAGCTATGTATGCACCTTTCTACCCCGTATTTTCATTCTTAGGACATTCAAAAGATCGGTGACCCAAAGTGTTACATCTGTAAGATTGGTAGTTAGTCTCTCTGCCTCTTCCTCTACCTCTACCTCTACCTCTCTGGTAGTATCTTCCTCCTCTGCTACCACCTTCTTTCTCTGACTATCCATGGTTATTTGAACTCCCTTCATCACTCTTTTGTGATGGAAGCTTCTCTTTTCCAGTTTATTGTCCCCTCCCTCTAGGAAAACCATGTCCTCTGCTAGAGTTTTACTTCCCTGATATATTTTCTTCTGCTTTCAAAGCACACTGGTATGCCTCCTCTATTGTTCTTGGAGAAAGTATGCTGATTTCATCTTGGATATCTAGCTTCAAACCATTAATATACCTTGTTTTATTCTTTGGGGTATCTTCTACATGGCCTGCTCTCAAATTCACCTGATAAAACTCTTTTGTGTACTCCCTCACTGTCATCATCTTTTGCTTGACATTTTGTACCTGACTGTAGAGAGTTAGATGGTAATCCTTTGGAAAGCACTTACTCTTATTTTTTCCACCATTATATCCCAAATATTGATCAATGCTTTGTCCTTCTTTCTTATTTTAGATTCCACATTGTCCCACTATAGTGCAACGTGACCTTTCAACCTTGTCACTGCAAATTTAATTTTTTTGTTTTTGTCAATCTCCTCGTACTCAAAATACTTGTCCATCTCACTGATCCAATCTATTAAGTTCTCAACCTTCAAACTACCATCATATATGAAGAGTTTAGTATTTGGCCTTAAACTTGAGCCCAATACTTCCCTCAATAATCTAACTTCAATAGGTACTATTTCTTCTTCTTTAGGTACCTCGTCGGGCTCACTACTATCTCCACCTTCAGGATCTCGTTGTCTTCCCATTTCCATGGTTTCTAACAGAGCTTGCAGTCTCCTTATCTCTTCTCGGAGTTATGCATTATCCATGGGTCTTCCTCTTTGACCTCGTCCTCTTCCTGCTGGTCTATTCATACTTGTATACTGTAAGAAACTAAAACGTTATTGCTCTGATACCAAAAATTAATGGTAATGAAGAGATCAAAAGCTAAGACCAAATAACACAAAAACCTAGCACTGTGTTGAACCTGCATTGGGACTGCTCTTCTCTCACCTTGCACTGGTGCTGGATTTGATAACTCATCTACTCTTACCAAAAACAAAATAATCTACTCAGATTTAGACACATCCTTCCTCAAACACAAGTAACTTGATTTGATAGTCAAACGTTTTCCTCAATCTTCGCGACTATTCAGTCAATCACAACAATTAAACACTCTTTCCCATTCTTCTGAAATGATTTCCATTTACTAAAGGATACTCTTTTATGCAAAGAACGTGTGTTCTTTTTTTTCCTCTGCAAGTATTTCATCAGAAGAAAAAAAATGACGATTCTTTCAAACACCCATACAAAAAATGGAAACGAGATGCATTTTGGAAAAGTCAATATTGAATACACCATTACACCATATTTGGTCATTAATGGCAGAGACAATGATAGTCCACAACATCTTCATGTTTTCAGTTGAACTTAATTGCTAAATTATGAAGTAAAGAGGAATAAATGATTTCTACTTACAATTGTTCAATAACTATATCAATTTGCAGAATAACACCCAGTTCAATTAAATTTCTAGTCATTATCAATTCTCACAACTTGCAGATATATTTATTAACATAAATTGATCTCTATTTTGCAGAGAGGGACATTTACACTAGTATCTACGAGAATATTTTTCTTCTTTTCTTTTTCCTCCAAAAACTAGCCTTTCCAAAATGAAAATCCCTAGCTTAAAACCAACCCTCACTTCCAAGAAACAAAGAAACTACCCTAACTATTTTTTTTGTTTTAATTCAAATATTTATTTAAAACCTTCTAACCATCTCCTAACTTAATGTCCAAAATTTATGCTTCAGCTTTAGCATGTGACCAATCCATCACATTGCTAAGACTTTGGTTTAGGTGCATGTTTTAATGCACCTGCATCACGGGTTCTCGCCAAGTTGTATAGCTTGTTGACTATCTTCATTTCTACAATGGATCACATCAAAGGATATTTACATTGTTAACATTCCTCGGTCACCATCAAGATATAACATATATTGTTTGTATGTTTGAGAAGGAACTGTCGTCAAATTTCATGGACTTGCGGATTCATCGTCTAAATCACCTAATCGATGAAGTTGAATTAGTCAGGGTGGTCTCATGTTGCTGGATGTTCTTCTTGGAGAGGTGCATGAAAAAATTAAAGGGATTTATTCGAAAAAGGGAAAAACCCGAGGGGTATATAGCATAGGGGTACATATTATATGATTCGTTCTATTATTCTAGTGAGTACATCAAGAAAATCGACCACACATCAGGCACATTGATTTAGAATGATGAACGCGGTGTTGGAAAAATGGAAGGGGAGTTACTGGAAATGAAAGAAAAAGGCACATGATAAAAATTAATTCACTTATATTTTGATCTTCACATTTACATAGTAAATATTTACAACAAACTTCAAAGTCTATATTTCGTCCCATACGTACTGAATGTGGTTTTGTTTCCATGAATACAACAACAAATTCAGAAATTGATGCAATCAACAAATATGATTCTTTATAACACAGAGGCAACATATTCATTGGTCGCATTATATGAAGACAAGAAGAGGAAATGGGACATTGAGTCATTGACATAAAAGAATTCAGGAAGTTTCATAGTAGAAGCATGCTTTTTCCAGATCATTTAAAATAAAATATTCCAATTATTTGTCCCAAGAGTTTGGTTGTAGACCAATTCAAAGAGAAATATGGTGCATCCAGTTGATACTCACTTGAAGAGGAGGATGTGATAAACATTGAGACCAATTGCAACAACTCGGTAATAAAATATTTATGTACATTTCTAACATTATAATGCAACTTTGAATTGTAACATATATATTTAATATATTAATGCTTGGTTTATTAGACATATGAAACCATCATTTGTTAAATTGTTGTGTAGGTTCATTCGTTCCCATCTATGTGGGATTATGGACATCATTTTTGCATCGAGGATGGTGATGATTGGCATGTTACACAAGGATGTGGAGTGAAGTCAAATTCGACCAATCTAGTCATGCTAGACACTGTGATCGAAACTTGATAGGAGAGATGTTGGGTTATGTCAAAAAGATACAAGAGATCATTCAAGTGGACTTCTCATCTTCCTAGTGTGTTATTTTTAGCTGAAGGTTGTGGAACGCGTTCGACAAGAATAACGTAAAGGAAGATCATGATAGTGGGTTGATATGTATCAACTCTAGAAATATTTGGGATGGAAGTGAGGAGCCTTATGTTTTCTCAAAACACTGCAATCAAGTGTTCTTTAACCAGATGTGTTGGATAGAGATTGATGGTTATACTAAGACGAAACTCTATATCTAAACACGTTTTCTAGAACAACAATGTTAGCATGCCAATCGAGGAAGATAATGAGGGTGATGGAAACATAGAGTGATATGTACATGTTGTATTTTCATCATTTATAGATTGAGATATCATTTTGTTACTGTCATATTTGATTACCTAATTATGTTGTTTTTTTTTCATGTTATGATGGTGGAAATGGAAAGTTGATTACTAGATGCAGTGTTTAAACGATTTCAGGTTGTTAACAACCAATATGATGCAAAATATGGTTTATGTCTTTGAAGTAATTTATGATTGTACAGAATGATTATATGTAATTGTCCAAACTACTCATATTATTTCTTGTGTATACATATAAATACACCACGAAAACAACTTAGTACATGATTCAATTTTATTTTTGTGAAAGCAAAGGCTATATTCTTCCGGACGTGAAGGTGTTCTATAATTTCTATATTAATATTGCAATATTTTTTGTATTTTATGATGCTTTTGTTATGAATAATGTTAAGAATTATAATTGCATCAATATATAATAATTAATTTATGGCCTTGATAACAATGTCTTAATTTATGGCCTTGGTAGCAATGTAATTTATAAAAGAGTTAAGGTTCTCTACAATGAATTTAATATGTATGGCCTTGATAACAATGAAATTTGTAAGAAATTTTAAGGTGGTGTCTAATTCCTCCATCAACATTTGAGTGTTTGTATTTCTTGATGTTTTTGTTATAAATTATAATTGCATTAATTAAGTTGGATTGAATTTCTGCATCTCTATATTTATGAGATTAAACTCCATCTTAGACTTGGTTGTGACAATAGGGATTTATATGAAGCAGATAACAAAGATGTATGCTTAGTATTTATCAACCTTATTTTATGGTTTGTAAATAGGTGTATAGTGTTGATTTGTAATTTAAAGCCATGGTTGTATATTTCCCTAAACATATTTCATATGTGTATCAATATATAATACTTGATTTAGATTTTATCAATAAATGTAAATTTATAATAACAAAATCCTATGTTAATCTAATAATTTTTATAACTAATATGAATTTATACTATATTATAAATTATATATATATATTCATTGACAAACTCAAATTACATGAATATTTGATATATTAAATCTTGCATATTTTTGAAATTATTATTCAATAAAAAAATTCCAATGTTATTAAATAAAATTTGCAAATAATAATATTAGCAAATCAATAAAACAATCCTTTAAAATTAATAACATTAACAAAGTAATGTTACATCAATAATTAATTGTAATTGTTTGAACACTTGCTAGCTTTAAACTTCATTTTTGGAGGGTATAAAATATGTTCCTTGATTGTGGACTAAAGTTATATTATATAATGAATATCATCATGATTAATAATAATAAGTTTGGACAATGAAACTTTTGGGTTTACAATTGAGAGAAAATGTTGTTCTTTTAATTAAGTATTTGTCTTTTTTTCAAATAAAGGCTTTGGCATTTGTCATTGTAAAGTGAGTTATTGCCCCCCCCCAAAAAAAAAAAATTGAAGGATACGTCATAGATAGGTCATATTGATAATGTTCATATTTACATTTTTTTTGTGATGTTTGGCAGTTAGACTTATAAATTAAACACGATTCATTTATGTTTATCATTTGAATATATAAATAATTTATACACAACACTATACGATGAAGAGTTAATTTCCTTATTATACAACAATCATAAATCATAGAGTTTCCACAAATCCATCCATAATTTACAATGAAAATTGAGATGTTTTTGTTGAATAAATTAATACTTAGTGATTTAAATACCCACATAATTTTCAATAGTACAAATTTCTTTTAGTACATAAGCATACAATCATCATAATTTTCAACACCTAACAAACATAGAAATCATGATCATGCCATCAAAAATTTAATCATCATCATACTAACATAAACATAAGCATAAGTTTTTAAAAAAATGTACATACATCACCATCATTTTCATGAAATAAACATAAACATACCATTATTATAATCATTTTCAACATCTAACAAACATAAAAATAAAAAACATCTTATATACCATCATTAACATAAAACCCAAAATAAGCATGAACGTACCATCATAAACATTATGTCACATGTTTATGTAACATATACAACTAACAAATTTAAACATCGTCTAACACACATAACTAATGATACATGTAAAAATAATTAATTAACTTTCCATGATCATCATTTTCATCACATAAATAAATAAAAATCAACATAAAAATTGACATCGACATAAACATGAAAAATGAAAAATATATATAGATATGAACATATATAACATCAACGTCATGATACAATATGTCAAATATAATATATATACAGTGCAATTATTTCTATGACATATCTGCTCCACCTCTGCCAGCATAGGCATCATCAATGTCTCTCCAACCAGATCTAGATGCATCATCACCTCCAACAATAGAGCTAGAGGCAGTATCAACACCTATGCCAACAAAGGAAAAGGAATCAATACCTATACCATAAAGAAAAAGAGATATGAGAGCAGGAGGGATAGATCTACGAAGACGAAGTGTACAACCCTCTCTTACCATCTCTAAAATAGAAACACATGAAGTAGGAGTTGGTGGATGTTCGAGTTGATGAGTAGGATCAAAGGGTCGGTCAATCATGAGTAAATGAAGTTATGATGTAGGATTGGGAGGAAGGTTGAGTAGGAGTATAGGACTAGATGATGACAGAGATGGAGGTGGTTCGACATGGTTGAGGAGAAGTTGGATGAGACGTCAAAGGTGGAGGAGGAGGTGGATGAGATGTCAAAGGTGGAGGGGAAGGAGGTGGAGGCTAATGAGGAGGTGCATTGGAGGTATACAAATTAAAGCATGCATCGAAAACATGTTGCATTAACAACCTCATATGATGAGGAATAATCCTCCATGTATCCACAAGCTCAGGGTACTCACAATTGTCATGTGAGCGCATAAGATAAACATCTACATCTACCAACAATTTGGACAACCTATATACCACATCATGAATATACCTATCCTGGGGCCCATGTGGATGATGGGAAGGATGTCTACCAACAAATTGTGGGTTGACCTGATCCTTCTCCTCTAAATCCTCATCATCGTGAGTAGGAGGAGGCAGCTCAACCTTTGCATCAAATATGCCAATATATGCAAAAAAACATAGTACAAAATAATAAGTAGACAATTTCATTAAAAAAATTAATATTTATAACACATTTCATTTGCATTAAGTATAAATAGAATAAAATGCAACTATAGTAATCTAAACATAACATTAATATTACCTCTCTCATCAAGTGGCTCATCCGGTGTGAAGAAGATATTTGTGCACCCTCTCCAGTCCAAGCCGACATATGGATATGGAACCATGTCAAGTGCATGGTATTCCTCACTTTTCAACATATCCAACACATATGAGGTGATACTAGTTGGGAACTCAAGTTTCCCCCTCTTGGACATCATCCCCCCCCTACATGTGCATACACACCCCAGTTGTCATCCTAGAAAGTACGTGCTCAAATAATGTTCTGGTGGCAAAAAACCTCTAAAAAAAAAACAAAAATCTGAACTGGAAGGGAACGTGGACCACCCATCATTGATTGCATGACATCTATACAATGAATAACAAAACTGCTACAAAAATATGGCATACCACCTAATGCATCTAGGTCTCTGAACTAAATATCCAACATAATACAATAAGAGGAAACTGACGTGTTTCCCATTAGTAGTGGAGTGCACAAATGTCGTAAGAATAAGAGAGAGGCACCTAACCTCATCTCGACCAAAATCATAGATCTGAATCTTCTCACATCTCACCTAAAAATCATACGGTTGGATGACTACATCACTGATAAATCTCAAAGAGTAAACAAGTTGACTCTATGCCGTAGCACCAACTGGGACATCAAGGAAATGGGGTAAATCATCCCCTCTACTAGATACCCTAATGATGAAATAAATATCCTCCTAAGTGGGATGGAACCACTGATCGCCACCAAGATGAAATGTCTTCCTATGATGATCCCTACAACAGACAAACTAACATAATAATGCAAAGTTTATTTCATGGGACATAGCCTCCTAATAGAAATTCAAGAGGCCAATAGTCCTCAAGAGCTATCTAGTATGAGAAGTAATGGGGAGAGGGTACAAATCCCTTTCCCTCTCCCTAGCTGCCCACTATTTGACCATGTTATATTGGTCAAGCTAAGCACGCTCCTGTTGAGTAGCATGTCACTGATCATGTCTCTATTTCACATATTTCATACAATTGAAATAATATTTAATAACATCAATAATACATTTTTTCGAAAAAAATAAAACATGACTACCGGTGCGCCAAAATAATAGAAGCGCACCATACACTGTGCTTTAGTTTCAAAAATGCACCGCTTACTGTGTGTTATTACAATCCTACCACATTGATACTATATTTTAATATATATAAAATTAATCTAAATAGTGCGTCAAATATCTCGTGCACATGTACAATTTATAAAATGGACCTAATGGTGCACCAAAATAATATTAGCGCACAGGTGCTTCCCATTCTATGAACGCACCATAAACCATTTTTGATAAATGTAATATCCGTGCGTCCATCTCACATCAGAGAACCGACACCGATGTATTGATGTGGAATGGGTGCACCGACATTAGAATGTTGTAAAATGGTTAAATAATACGTTTTCGGTGTGTTCAATTCAAGTAAGTGCAATGTTAACAATGCGCTTACTTCAACCAAATGCGTCATTTTTTAAAAATTGTTAATGGAATTTAAAATATATTTACGGTGTGCTTATGAAATGTAAGTGCACTGCCAAAAGTTCCCTTAAATTCCCTAGATGCACCGTATAATTAATTTATTTGGTTTTTATGTAATGTTAATCGATGCATTTGTTATATTTAAGCGTACTGGCAAACTAATGCTCTAAAATATTGAATACATCTATTACCATTTTTACGTTCATTTTATTTTTTACATTCTAATGCATATCTTCTTGGTGCTCCAAGGCCACGTTATAGCACCGATACAGATGTTGTGGCATGCCCTAGGCGCACCGCATAATTTAGTTGTTTTTTAATACTTTATGTTTGTTGGTGCGTCTGATGAACTGGAGGGAACCTAAATAACGATGTTCCAAATTATAGAATGCACCATTTACAAATTTTATGTTTTTATTATATATTTATGGGAAATGGTGTGTTATAGTTGTTTGGCTATCATTGTTTTCGATGCAACCTGTAAAATTTTACAGGGTGCACTACAGTCCGATGTGATTCGAACGACTCGAACGCACCACACAAAATATTTGTTTTTTTTAAATAGAGAAAATTAAGGTTTAATTCAATAAATTAATCCGTAAAAAAATTAAATTATGAGGTAAGAAACAAATTACTTGTTGAACGACCCTTTAGGGAGGCATCCTTATGATGTATGAAAATTTTGATTTTTGACCACTGTTTTTCAAAATTCAAACTAGCAACAACAACTAATGTAAATGAAGAATGTGTCCACGTCGATCACAGATGATAGGGTGTGCAAGTGGGTAACATTTCACACTGGTGCACTTGCACGAAAACAAACTGAGTAGTGGTTAAAATGAATTTAACTTGATGGTTTGTTTTTTTATTAAACCCTGTTCTAGTGCATTTTCAGGTAAAGTACACCAATGCGGGAGGAAAACCCGACGCATCGGATAATGGGGTTTTTAAAAAAAATTAATGGGTTTTTTGTTGAATTTTTTAATGATGACAAACTGTACATTTGGTAAATACAAAAACACTAGTTCATATATTATACTGATGCACCATCAAGCGGTGTTTACAAATGCAATTTAAACAAATTTTGCAATGAAATTATTTGTATTAAAATGTGGTGCGTTTATGATTATCATGTGCATCGCTATTAGATTTCTTATTAAAAATATAAATCGAAATTACAATGCATTTAGATGTATTAAATGTGTCGGTACATTTGTAGTATAACACCTCGGTATCTGTATGATATATAAACGCATCAATGAATAGTTTTTAAAACAATAAGAGTTTTTAAATTAATTTTTCTTTGATTTATTTATTTTCTCTGTTGTGGTGTAGTATAATTTTAGTCTGCACTAGTGTGATAGAGTAGGAAATGCACCAGTGCATTTTTGTGTAAATGCACTGATTAAAAATTATATGATAAAATATTTTCCCGCTCGCCTCCACTAGAAACTGATTTTTGGCCTCTTTTTTTAGGGCTCCTGCTATAGGGCCTTTTACTAATAATGTAACGTGGTTCACCCAAGATGGGATACGTCCACAAATAAATTTCCATTACTTTCTTTTATATCATCCAACAAAATGAAGGGATACAACCTGTCGCACATCTGTTGCAACTTCCTCTTTTCTCTCTCATAGTCTCTCTCAGACTCACTAGTATTTACAATATAATACACAGTCATAATATAATATATTACTTTTAAAGAGTGTTTACTAGGGGAAAATACCACGGGATACCCAATACCATGGGCCTATAAACCAATGGAAAAATAAATATGGACCAAAATACAACCCAAAAATTTCTTTTGAGGGATTTTCCCCCAAACCTCCACTGCCCCCTGACCCCCATGAGGTGGCAATGCCTCCTCGCACCCCCCACTGGGAGGTGTGTATATTCCATATGCAAATCATATAAAACTGGGGTACACACACAACTAAAGCACAAGATCTCTGAATCAGGAAGATCAAGCTCCACAAGCAACGATATCCCACTTGGAGACTGATCACAAAAACTCCATCGCTACTGCATCTGCTGGACTATACTCCAAACCTTTGACCTGGAAAATTTCCTATCTTCATCTTCATTCTTGAAGGCCAACTGATACCAAGAAAGAACTCAGTTTCTCTCTAGTTACTACTTTTGTCAACATGACTACAGAATTCTGTCTAGTATGTATGTTTTTCAGCTTCAACAATCCATCTTCCAAAATAGATCGTATGAAATGGTACTTGAGATGTATATGTTATTATTAGAATGGAAGTTAATGATTTCTTTGCAATAGGATTGGAACTATGTCTATCACTGTACAACCTAATATTCTCTTTCTTCTTACCCAATTCCTCCATGAACCTCTCTAGCCAAATCATCTCTTTACTAGCCTCTATAGTAACAAAATACTTTACTTCTATTATTGAAAGTGCAACAACCTTTTGTAGTTTTGAAATCCAAATTATCGTTGTTGCACCTACTATAAAAAAAATACCATGTGGTGCTCCTCCTGCTATATTTATTACTTGCCATATTTACATCAACATATCCATATAGAACAATGTCTGAAACTCCAAAACATAATGCATGAGTAGTAGTGCTCTCAAATACATGAGAATCCATTTTACTTCATTCCAATGTTCTTTACCTGTATTGTTCATATACCTGCTCATAACTCCAATTACATATGCAATATCTAGGCTTGTGCACACCATGTCATACATCACATTGTCAAGTGCTGATGAATAGGGAACCTATTACAGATATTTTATATATTCATGTGTCTTGGGACACATATCCTTACTTAGTTTGAAATGGTTTTCCAAAGGTTTACCAACTGGTTTTGCATCCTACATTCTAAACCTCCCCAACACCTATTCTATGTACTCACCCTGAGATAATGTCAGTTTGTGATTTTTCCTGTCTCTTATTATTCTCATAGTTTGAAATGGTTTTCCAAAGGTGTACCAACTGGTTTTGCATCCTACATTCTAAACCTCTCCAACTCCTATTCTATGTACTCACCTTGAGATAATGTTAGTTTTTTATTTTTCCTGTCTCTTATTATTCTCATACCAAGGATTTTCTTTGCAACACCTAAATCCTTCATCGCAAATGAATTATCTAATTTCATTTTGATCACATTTATACCATGCATGTTAGACCTTCAAAAATCATGTCATCCACATACAATGACAAGATAGTATATCTTCCATTATCTATCCTCTTAAATAAACACAGTGGTCACAATGGCATCTACTATAACCTTGTTCTGTCATAAACTTGTCAAATTTAAAATACCACTTCCTTGGAGCTTACTTAGTCCATGCAAGCTATTCTTCAACATAGATACTAAATTCTCCTCCACTTTGACCTCATAACCTGTTATAGTTGATTTCACCACTCCAGGTGAATCACACTTTGTATGGCCTTCCCCTGTCCCACTGCAGACTCCTTAGACCCCATGGACCATTTTTTGTCCTTTGATGTTTCCTTGACCATCCCTAAAAAATGAGAAAAATGATACACGTGACTTTTAAACCTATAAGCGCGTATATACGCAGGTTTGACCACTAAAACCGCGTACATCGGGATGTGTACAAAATCCAAATCCTTTTGGAGTTTTCCTTGACATGGATCCAACTCATTTGACTCCTGGCCTTCCCTATGCCTTGAGATCGCTCGGATTCGACCTTTCATTACCCCTTTGAAAAGCTATGTAAGGAACCCCTTGTTACATTGAAGGCATAAGAGAGAATTGAGAGAAAAGAAACTATAGTCCATTGTTGCCAAAACTTATGCTTGAGTCTGCATCCCTTTGTCCCTTGGAGCACTTTTGTTTTCTTCCCAAGCTTGAATTTTGCTTGTGAGCTTGCTATCAAGAGATGGAGGATTGAAGTGGTGGAGGCCCAAGTGGGGGATTCAGTTTCTTTGGTTCACAGACGTGCCGTCAGAGGTTGTATCTTGTAATCTCTGATTTATATTAATAGAAATATCTTTTCCTATCCAATAATGTGTGTTTGAATGAATATTTTATCCATTGGATTATGTCAAATGATTATACATTATTGATTATATATGCTAGAATATATCTAACACCATTATATATAGAATGCTTGTATTTTTTACTTGTTGTTGAGGAAGTAATCTATCAATTCAAGCTGAAGTTGGAAATCTCAACGGGGATCTACTTCAACCGTCCGGAATAAGGTACGAGATCTGATCCTTTAGTGTTAGACATTTAATTTCTATTGCATATTGGAAAGGGTTGATTTCTGGAGTCAAGCTATCTGTTGTGGTACCCCAAGCCATAGGAATTTCTCTCCATAACAGAATTGGTGACTCCGCTGGGGAGTTCCTAGTAGTTGTCCTTTGGGGTTTGTTTTATCGGCATTCAATGAATTTGAATTTCTCTCTCTCTTGTTTCTGTGTCAGGTCTGGGGGCATGTTTTCCTGGTAGTGTCTGATTGGTGTGAAGTTTGTCTCAGCCTATCTGTGTTCCTTGATTTTATTCACCTTTCTTCTTGTACGTGAGTTTTTAACTCACAGTTGTGTATACACGTGGGTTTCTCTTCGATTTCCGTGTATACACGTGGGTTTACTGTGAACAGTCGTGTATGCCCTTGATTTTTCCTTTTTGGGGAAGTTAAATGGTTGTTGGGTGAAGTTTGATGTTTGTTGAGTCTCCTTTGGCACTGCCTGAGTCTGTTTATACCTCTGTTTCTGACCAGAAACATTTTTTTAGGCTAATTTTTTTCTTTTTAAGAAGGTTCTTGTCATGGCATTTTCGATTTTTTGTTTGAGATTAGTAAATTAGATTTCTTTTACCTTAGTGCTTTTCTCGAGTGCTGTTTATGTGTGCTTGCAGAGTCTAGGGGTCATAGAATCATTCTTTTGATTTTTGCATCTCATTTTATTTCAAAAAATCCCAAAACATTTGCTTATCATCATGCATTGCATTTTGCATTGTACTTGCACTAGATTTGCTTTGGAGTATTAGTTAGGAATTCATATAGGAAAGCTTGCATTCATCATTTGAATAAAAATTGTGCGTTTCACGTAGTAGCATACCCTGTTTTCATGGACACAATGCATTTGCATTGATTGTTAGGTGTGCATTTTACTTCATGTTGTGTCATAACACCATTAGTTGCACGACCATATCCCTCTTTTGAGTAATAAAGCCAATTAAAATAAATGCTAAATTAAAATGAGCTACACTCTTTCCTTTTATAGGGTGCACCAACAAGCTTAGGTTTTAGGATCTTGGAATAGTTCATTGTAAGTAAATTCTCCAAGATCACTAAACAACAACACGTATGTGTCTATCCAGGTGAGTGTGTGAAATCCTTGGTATAACCAGTGTTTCTCATGATCCTCCTCTCAAAATGGAGTTAAGCACGAGGTAGTGTGAGCGGTTATTGATTGGGATGACCCCTGGTCATAACTGAGTAGCACCGGAGATATTTCCAGGATTGTATTCGTATCTGGAGACTCTTTCAAGAGTTTTGGGATTTTCTACCCTACCCATACAGTCAATCCCTCCTACGACTGTCTGCTTGAGCATTGATTATATTGAGGTGAACTTAGTGGCCTTACCTAGGATATTGAGGGGGTACTTTGCAAGGGTTATTCTGTGCGTGTCTCGGCCAGGTTGGGGTCAGACAGCACAGTCGCTTTACGCATTGAAGCTGAGGACCACAATAACTGGTTACGTACATTTTCTTGTTGTGTATGGGAGTCTCAATCCTCTACTAGGTGAGACATACATGCTTCATTCGGCAGCTCATTTATCCAGCCCTTGTTTGCTTGCATTTGGCTTTAGATTTTAGTAGTGATTTCTCTGTGCACGATAATTGGCTTAGGGTTTACGTAAATAGAGAGTCTTTTCTATTTTTTGAGTCATTGTGGATTCGGGTGTGGCTCCTCATCGTTCCCATCATTTAGCAGGAATTCCACCTTCTACTTCTCCTCCTACTTTGGGAGAGAGACCTAGACAGTCCAAGAAGACTATTTCGCACATTGATTCACACACCATGGGAGACCATTTAGAAGGTATTCCTGAACCACCTTCTCCCATTCGTGTAGACGATGGGGATTTTACTCCTACTTACGATCCTTCACCTGACTTGGCTGAGTTAGGTCCTGTAATTTTTGAGATAGGAACCATGCATGATAGACCTACTCACTCTAGGCTTGATTCCCCATTGACACATTACCGGTATGGAATGTCGGAGGACGTTGAGACTCATTTTGAACCCACCAGCACTAGCTATGGTAGTTATGGTATGTCTGGTTTTCCTACACATGATTTGGCATTTCATGTCAAATATGACTTCGAGCCTAACACTATGCCTGGGGGCACTCTCATTCCTTACCATGCGGAGAGGTTTGGGAGCACTAGTCACATTGCACCTTCCATCCCAATGGTGGAAGTCACATCACATATCCCTCCTAGGTCTAGGGTTAGCGATCCTATTAGGATACCATATCTGAGACGAGTGACTATAGGGAATAGTACGTACTTGATCACTTAGATCCCTTCGTCCTCTGTCCCTAGTTCTTCAAATGTCCACCCTCCACCTTATTCACATGGTCATTCGAGTTGGCACATGGCTACGATTCAGGTTTGTACTGCGGTTACTAGATCGATTGTGTCTTAGGTTTACATACCGCCCATTGCTTTGGGAGGTTATGTTCATGCTTCTATAGGTCATGTTACTACTTCCAGGGTGTATATCCCTACTTTCGATATGTATATTCCTACTTTCGGAGCGTATCTTCCTACCTACGGAGTGTCTCATGGGACATCGCATGCGATGACTTATGGACCTTATCATGGGACACAGTATGGACAGGGTTCTTCACCTTATGGGGGCAGGTATCAACAACTTGCTTACTCTCCTAATTACAACTTTGTAGCTCCTACTAGTCAAGGTCCACCACACTATGGTGCTTCCACGCCACCCTATACGGGTCATATGGGAGGAGGGCACTATGGCCAAGGCCATGGTGGTAATCAGACCTATATGAATCAGGGAGTAGTCCATAGACCTCATCATCCTAGGCTCCCTTTCCTCGTAATGCTCAATCTTCCTGACTTGTCGAGATTGACGAACGATCCTATAGCTCATGACTCGACTTGGCCGGTTGTCCCTACCAAGCTTCCTTCGGACATACCTAAGTTCGAGGGTAAACTGGGAGACGATCCGAGTGAACACATCACTACGTTTCACCTATAGTGCTCTTTGAATTCCTTACACTAGGATTCAATCCATTTGAGACTATTTCAATGCACCCTTACAGGGTCTGTCGCGAAATGGTATATAGAGTTACCTAGGGGAGCTTTCGCTTTGTTTGACGACCTTGCAATGAATTTTCTTAATCACTTCCAGCTACCAGTGCATTATGACGTTGGTACTGAACTCTTGTCGACATTTCAGCAAGATAAAGCCACACATATCTATGATTAGATTCAAGAGTGGCGTAGACGAAAGAGGTTAATTAAATCCTTTATACCTCCGGAGTTCCTCCTCGAGTGGTTCCTCAAGTCGTTATTTCCATATATAGCAAAGGATGTTTCTACATCTAGAGTGCAGAATGATGAACAAGCGATTTTTAGGGCACAGGAACTAGACTTGATCTATGCTCAGTCTGGTTTGTTATATGAGATTATTCCCAATGCTCCACGTTCCAGTTTTGACCCCAAAGTAAAACCTGGACCACATGCCGATGGCATTGTGGGTTGTGCAAGTGCGAAACCTACAGATTCGGTTGCAAAACAAGTTAGTCAATTGTCAATCAACCAATCTGCTTCGGAACAAGCTATGAATTCGTCTCAACCCGCCCAAACGGTGAGTGTACTTTATGTGAAATCGTCAGACCAAAAGGGTAACCAGTAGCCCGAACGGAATAGAAAAAAGGGTAAAAAATAATCGTAAGGGTGGGAATAAGAATGAGAATGCTAATAGTAATGACAATAATAGCTGAAATGCTGGGGGGGACAAGCAAGCTGAACATAAGGTTAAGTTCCCTTGCAAGTTATGTAAGTACAATCACCTCACTTACTTGTGCCCTCGTATTGAGGAAGCTTCGATATTCTTGGCACACGGCCCAACTGTGCTAACTAACCCTTTACGGCACAATCAAAATATGAACTCGAAGTCCCATGACCAGTCTGGTGGTGATCAAGATCCACCGGAGACTAGTGGTCGTGGTTGCATTAACATGGTTCGTGCTGCAAAAGTTGTGACCCGTGCGAAATATTATGGTTCTTCACAACCTAACCTAGGCAAGGAGCCTGATCCACCAGGGTCCCCTTTGCATATTGAGAAACCTATGGATAAACCTGAGACTGCACCTCGCATTCCTAAGGGATTCCTTAAGCATTTAGGGCATAATCCAAATGCCCGAGCTGCCCAAAACTATTCAGTTGTCGAGGATTTGGGCCACACTCCTTGTGCGATGTCTGCATTGGAAGTGCTTCAGATTTGTCCTTCGCAAAGAAAGGCATTTCTTTCTTCCCTTGGTGTGAACGATGATGATTCTTCCTCTGTGATCAAATTTGAAATAGTAGGACTTTATCCTTGCTTTCCCTACTATGTGTCTCTTTTGATTCATGTAGAATGTCTTAATATGATCGTCAAGTGCACTGTGATTGACGAGGGCACTATTGCTTCTGTGATGTCTTTATCCTCCTGGAAGGGTCTAGGTTCCCCTGAGCTATCTAAATTAGAGACCATGTTAACTGCGTTCAATGGGAGATCTTTTAGACCGCACAACATTATTTCTTCCCTTAAAGTCCGTTTGGGAGGGAAGACCATTGCGATAGAGGTCGAGGTGGTTGATGCACCCCTTGACTACAATATCTTGTTGGGTAGGAACTGGATGTACAGTATGCAAGCCATTGCTTCTTCCCTATTCCACATTGTATGCTTTCCACATAACGAGAAGATCGTCATGATTGATCAAACGAAATTCAAGAATCCGTTTGTTACAGCATCTTCGGGAGCTTCGATCCCAATCGTTGAACATTCTCATCCAGCAACTGGGAGTGTGGGTGTAAGCATGTATCCATCCCTCATGGGAAGCTTTAGTTGTCCTGCAATAATCCTTATGATAGGATCTAGTTCCGATGAGGCTTTGGCATCTACGAGATTGGCGTCTTTTCACACGAGTCATATGGAAGATCCTTGGATTCTTTTTACATCGAGTACTTCAAGTGAGCCAGTCATGACGGACGTGCCATTCCCTGCAACTATGATAGCTTATCAAGCTAATATCAAGTGTGTTGCAGAGCCTAGTCCTTCCTCTTCGTGGACGGAGGAGGAGGACCCTTATGTGCTTCCAGCATGGGCAGTATAGTATTCTCATGCACATGACTTCCTTGATAGGGTTTTCCCTTCAAATGAAGCGATTATCGATGCTATGTCGGGAGTTGAGCCACCATGGGAAGAACTCCATCATAGATCATACTTTCTTCCAGAGCTTGACTGCTTGGAGTGTGAGGTTTCTATGGCGGTTTTTAGTCAGAGAGTTGGTAGTCCTATGGTTCCATTAAGCTCTCCTGGTCCAATGGCTGATGGAAACATGGAGAACATATCTTCAATGATTCCTATCAACATCTCTCGCAATCCTGGCATGATAGAGAATGTCTATATTGGGGCGGAATGTTCCCATGCTAAGATTCTAGAATACACCGAGCTATTTAAGGAATTTCGTGATATTTTTGCTTGGTCTTACAACGAGATGCTAGGTATTGACCCTCGTATTGTTGAGCACGAAATTAAGACTTATCCCAATGCTAAGCCTATTAGACAATGCTTACGTGCGGTGAATCCTAGGAAAGCACCCGCGATTAAGGCAGAGATAGAGAAGTTGTTGAAAGTCGATTTCATCCATCCTGTTCCCTTGATGGAGTGGGTTTCAAACCCTGTTCTGGTGGATAAGAAGTAGGGAGCGATCCATAGATGTACTAATTTCCGTGATTTGAATCGTGCTTGTCCTAAAGGAAATTTCTCCACACCATTTATTGATCATATTTTGGATGAGTGTGCGAGTAGTGAGGAGTTATCCTTTATGGAAGGCTTTTCTTTATATAATCAGATACAGATTAAACCTAAGGACCAACATAAAACTTCATTTGTTTGTCCTTGGGGAACGTTTGCATATTGGAAAATGCCTTTCGTCCTTAAAAATGCTGGAGCTACATTTCAGTGGGCGATGACCTTGATCTTCCACGATCTCAAGTCAATTATCAAAGTATTTTTGGATGACCTTGCTGCTCATTCTCGTATGAGAATGCATCATCCCTATCACTTGAGATTAGTATTCAAAATATGCTGGCACTATTGGTTAGATTAAATCCTCATAAGTGCATATTTTGTGTGAACTCAGGTCGTTTGTTAGGATTCATCGTTTCTAAAGAGGGTATAAGAGTCGACCCTTTGAAGGTTGAGGTAATACTTTAGTTGTCTCCCCCGATGAATATTCATCATCTCCAGTGTTTGCAAGGCACGACAAATGTCTTACGAATATTTGTTGTCAACTTTGCCAATTTGACTAGAGGCTTCATGCGTCTCTTAAAGAAGGACACCCCTTTTTATTGGGATGAGCGAGCCCAGGAGTCCTTCGATGCACTCAAGCGAGCCCTAGCATCGGCCCCTGTGATTAGTCCCCCAGACTATAGCTGTGATTTTCTATTATATGTGGCTGCATCATTAGAGACGATTGGTATGGTTTTGGTTCAAGAGGATGAGGAGATCCAAGAGCATGTCATATATTATTTGAGTCAGAACCTTATTGACGTAGAGATTCGTTATTCTCATTTCGAGAAGCTTTCTTTAGCTACCGTACATGCGATTCAGCGGTTGAGACATTATATTCTCCTTCGCCAGACCTTGGTTGTAGCCCATGTCAATCTGTTTCAATTCATCCTCACCAGAAGGATGATTGGGGGAAAATATAATAAATGGATTGTCATTCTTCAAGAATTAGATCTCGAGTTTGTTTCGGCAAAATCGAAGAAGTCTTTAATTTTTGCAGAGCTTATATTGGATTTCCCGAGTGAGGCCGAGGAGTTGGTTTGTGAAGATACATTTGTCAATGAACACATCTTCTTAATCTCAATGTTAGACCCATGGTATGGGGATATCATAATATATTTACAAACACTGAAGACCCCTACTCACCTCTTGTGAGATGAACGACGACGATTACATCACGTCTATAAGAACTAACTCATAGTGGATAACACTTTGTACCATCATGGGGTAGATTCCATTTTATGATGTTGTTTAACTCATGAAGAGGCTGAGGTAGTGCTGAATGATTCCCGCGGAGGGATGTGTGGTGGTAATTTATCTGGGCTTTATACAGGTCAAAATATTTTAAGAGCAGGTTATTTCTGGCCGTCGATCTTTAAGGATTGTGTTGATGCGTTCAAGAGGTGCCACCCTTGCCAGGTGTTTGCACGTAATATGTGCTCAAAACCTACCCCATTACATCCCATTATCACCACTGGTCCCTTCACTAAGTGGGGGTTTGATTTTATGGATTGCAGCCCAGCTTCGGCTGGGGGGCACCATCATATTATAGTGGTTGTTGATTACTTCATGAAATGGGTTGAGGCTATGCCTATAGTAAAATCTGACGGTGAGACAGCCACCCACTTTGTATTCAACCAAATTATTACTCAGTTCGGAATTCCAAAAGAGCTTGTCACTGACCATGGCTCGCACTTCCAGAACCGTATGATGGAAGAGTTAGCATCGAAGTTAGGGTATAATCAAGAGCATTCCTCTTATTACTACCCTCAAGCGAATGGAAAAGTAGAGGAAATGAATAAATCACTCAAATCCATTCTCCAACGAACCATTGCATAAAGCAAGAATAATTGGCACATCATGTTATATCCTGCTTTGTGGGCATATCGAACCGTTGTTAAGACTGCCATTGGTTTTTCTCCATATCAACTTGTACATGGAGTGGAGTCGATATTGTCGGTTCAATGCAAGATTACTTCTTTGAAGCTAGCTGTAGAAATCTTACCGGACACTTCCCCATTGGAGGAGCATTTGGTTCACCTTGAGAAACTAGATGAGCAGCATCGGGATGCCTTGGTGGCTCTAGAAGTCAATAAACCTCGCGCAAAGGCCCAATATGATAAGTCTGTTTGTCCAAGGGCTTTTAGTGAAGGAGACTTGGTCCTTTTTTGGGATCAACCGAAAGAACCCTTGGGGGCAGGGAAATTTAATCCTATATGGCGTGGTCCTTACGTGGTCAGGCATGTGTTAGAGAAGGGTGTGTATGAGCTAGTTTATTACGAAGGAACGGCCTTGGCGGAGCCTAGAAATGGGCTCTATATTAAGAAATTAGTATGCATGATCTTCAACCAAGGCTGCTCATTGTATATTATTGTATAGTTTTGCATAGTTAGGTCCTTTTCTTATCATGATTGGGTTTGTGATTAGTTTCCATTTCTTTTGGAAAATGTCAATGGAATCTTCCACATACATAGGATTCGCAGATGGTGCAAGTCGTCACACTCAACACTCAGCCTCTACTACTTGGGTGATTTATACTCCTATGGGTCAGGTACTATCTTCAGGAGGCGTATGTCTACGGCCATCTTCCAACAATGTTGTTGAATACAGTTCCGTTATTGAGCTTCTACAGGATGCCATTTCAAATGGCATTCTCTCTCTTGAGGTACATCTTGATTCGGAGTTAGTAGTGTCACAGCTCAATGGTTTGTACCATGTTAGAGATCCGATGTTATTGAGAATATTCTTATGTGTGAGATTGTTAGAACGGAAATTTGACAGTATAACATATATACATATTCCAAGAAATAATAATCAAGTTGTTGACTCATATGCTAACTACGTGTTAGATTGGCATTTGTTTCATTCACAATAAATTAATCACAAGCACAATTTTTACACATGTAAATAAATAAACCGATCACCATAAAAAAAATTATATACATCTAAAATGTGATAATACATAGTGTCATGATACAAAATTGGGGCTTTCGAGCCACCAGCATATAATACACAGTAGTACAAAATGTATACACTCCCAGGTGTCTAATCCTTTGGAGGAGGAGAAGGGTTGTGATCATGGAAGGTCACTACGGCTCTAGCTATCCATCAGAATAATCGCACCCATGCGCGTGGTACACCCACCACCTACCGCTGCATAGCCTCAGGCAAGTCCTCGACTTGTGCCATGGGAACCCTATGTGTCAGTCTCACAAAATTGGTATGAATGCTCTGGAGCATCTACTCCACATCCACACCCATGATGTCATCTCCTCTTCCCCTCCATCTATGATGAGGGAAGCCCTCTGGCCACTGTGGTCCCACATCTGCACACAAATGGTAGATGTCACACAAAAATATGTCTTTTTGATTCCATATCATCAAGAAAACACAAAAAATTAAATAATTCAAAAAATTTAAAAAGAGAGGGTTGAGATTTGTTACCTATATCGCCATATGCCGATCCTGGTGGTAGCGGAATGTCCGGGTCCCCCCAGAAATCTATCCCTGCATAGGGGTAGTCATCAATGGCAACTATCTGTTGTCGCCACCATGGAAAGAAGTCAGCTGGATATGGATTGGCCACCCTAACACCCCCTAGTCTACCCATAGCATCTGTCCAACGCCGTTGGGCTGGATCTCGAACCTCGTGAAGAGGAACGTCCACTCTGGGGCTCAATCCTGGAACACGCTCGAAGAAAAACGTGCTCAAAATACTGTTGAACCTAAATTTATGCACTCTACCTACCTTACACTCATTGAGCTGATGTTTCATGTTGCTCAGTAGTGTAGTGCTCTAGTCATAAATCATGGGTCTCATGCACTCCACTACATAGAACATCAGAGGCCGTGAGGCCTGGTGGAGTGATGCCAAGCCTGCTATGCTGCCCAATGTCAATAGTATGGCCTTTAGGCCCAACACCTGTATAGTGTTGGTAGGGACCTGAATCCCCACCTTCTCTGTGTCTAGATAGGAGTACACCACAATTTACTTGTCGATAGTTAGGCCACCTCCTGGCCCACCATGAGAATGAAGGTTGACCACTTCCCCTCATCTAGAAAGCCCAGTAATGAAGTATATGTCCTCCACCTCTATGATGAGGGACATACCATCTATCTGGAAGGACTCCGAGTCTGGATCCCAGTAATCTACCAACATCTGTAATAGTCTTGGTTTGGCCCTCAAACCACCAAGACACCAAAACTTGTAGATTCCACATGCACGTCGAGCCTGTTGAGCAATTAGATCAGCCCTTACTACTTCCTCTACCTCACCATGTTCACACTCTCTCCACTCTAGGACCATCCTGCACAAGAAATTGCAAATTTTCCCATTAGATTATTGAAAAAACCTTATGCGCAGCCTCATACGTGACTATTTTCAAAACAGTCGCGTATGTACGCGGGTTTGAGGGCATTTTCCGCGTATATCCAGCCCTATACGTGAAAAAAACCTCGATTTCCACATGGGCTGCAGCGCCCATTTTAGGTTGGCCTAGGAAGATTAATTGACCATGGAATTTCATAAAAATTGCATCAAAATGAAAGAGAAGAGCATGGGTAACTACCTGGAAGAAACGGTAGTGGATTCTGCCGGCTGGATCTCCTGGAATTCGCTGTTGAAAATCAGAGCTCAAATGGGTAAAAGTTTCAAATGTTTTATAATATTTTGAATTGTTTACTATTTATAGAAAATTTTCAAATATTTGAAAATTTTTACCCCTTTCCTATAGTTTCGACATTTTCTAACCATTTTTGACCATTTTTGACACAATTCATGATGTAGAGGACCTTTTTCAGTGTCGTTTCAGCCATTGGATTGACCCATTCGTGTCGATTTCAGGTATCATGTCTAAACTAGCATATAGGTTAGGTTTCATCACCATTTTCATTTTGCATGACCTTATGACCATATCATCATGACCTTAGGTACGAACCCACTCTGTTATGTCACAGAACCTTCTTGTTGTTTTAGAAGTGGCATGATATGAGTGGTAGAGCTTCACCTTACATGGGTACCCTAGTTATCACCTTATTTTCATTTGGTGCCCATGCCGACATTTTCTCTTTTAGGGTGTGGGAGTCCATTATATAGTATTGCCATGACATTTCGCAAGAGCCTCATACTCCTCTTGATCTTTTGCTGGCCTATTTCCCTCAGGACTCCCTTATGTCAAGTTGTGAATGCATTATCATGAGCTTTGCCTGCCTTATTGAGATTTATGCCGGCTCCCCTAAAATTGTGTTTCATCCATATAGCCCGAGCTTGTCTCATGTCTAGCCATGCAGAGCCATTTTTTATATCCTTCGCAGCTTGTTTCCATTTTTACCGGGAGGGGATTTTCCCCCGAGTGTCGATATCCTACACATGTATCCTTGCATTGAGCATAGGTATGTTCCACTGCTTGGAAGTAGTTTGTTTTCCCTTATGAAACTCGTCTCCTCTTAGTCTGTAACTATAAAGCCATTTTATTCTTTTTCAAGATTTTTAAATAATTGAAAAAGTCCAAAAAAAAAATCAAAAAAACCAAAAAGCCGGACAAGGAAAGATGTTATCTTTGGCAGTTGTTGAGTCATGTCACCTTCAAATAGAGCACTATATATCACATCCATTGGTTGGGTTATAGTTTGAATTTAAGAGTTGTACTCATTTATCTGAGTTTATCTCCACTGACTGGTTAAGCTTCTAGTCCCTATGGAGCCTCTATCAATGCCTCCCGTGACGTAAACATGTCCCAGTTTGTATATCGAGTATATGCTGCCTTTATTTAGTCACCATATGCCATTATGCTCTTGTTTGAAGGAATTTGAACCCTGATTCGTTCATTCCTCAGTTCTCTTGACTTTGCATGTCGGTCATTCCCGGTATAGTTACTGGTTCGTGCACCTTATGATCGAGTCCTTCCACATTATACAACTTTGCTGAGTACCTTATGTTGGATGATGGGGGATGCCTTAATGACCTCCTTCCAGCAGATTTCATCCCATCGACTTCAGATCATTTATTTTGGGATTGGAATCTAGAGTCATTTTGAGTGCCTTGAGACTTGCAGTCATCAGTGGCAGGTTCTCTCACCATCGACAATATTTTGGGAATACATCAATGTCCCCTGATCGATGGATCCTCTCAAGTGTTCGACCTCAACACATTTATTCACACTTGTTAGTTTTCACTCTAGTACCTTGATTCCCATTTTCATTATCAGTGGGTGATCTCGCGTCTGTTAACGGTATACATTAATGACCAGTAATCAGACGATGGACTACTATGTTCGACCTTGACACCTCTATTTGCATAGTAGTACATGTACTCGTAGCAGTTTGTGTAGAATACTTTCCATATTGGTGGCATATTTTATATGCTACCTCTTTTATCATGCTAGTGTTCATGAGATTTCAGCTCTGGTGACTTGATTCCAGTATATGTCAGATATTTCCAGCCACTATGGAGATCTTGATCTGTTATATATCTTCAGCCATTATGGAGATCATGGTCTTTTGTATATCTTCATCATGGAGATTCTGATCTATGTATATTGTACGTGGCGATGACCACTTATGTGATATCTTGTATCATGCCTATTCATGGCCATTGTACTCTTATGTATCCGGGACTACTATATGTATTTGCAGTTATGTGCAGATTTGTATTATTGTACTATGCTAATTGGGTGGTTGGTCTTCCATTTGGGATCCTTCATCACTCCACTTCTGGGATGGACTTAAAATGTATTTCGGCCATCGTATGACCCCTCTGACCTCACACATTAGGGGGCATCTATTACATCTGATTTCACCACTCCACGTGAATCACACTTTGTATGGCCTTCCCATATCCTGCTGCAGACTCCTTTTTGTATGGCCTTCCCATATCCTGGCCTTCATTTTTTTTCCTTTGATGTTTCCTTGACCATCCCTAAAAACATGAGAAAAATAATACACATGAATTTTAAACCTATAAGCACGTATATACATGGGTTTGACCACTAAAACCGCGTACATCGGGATGTGTACAAAATCCAAATCCTTTTGGAGTTTTCCTTGACATGGATCCGACTCACTTGACTCCTAGCCTTCCTTATGCCTTGAGATCGCTCAGATTCGACCTTTCATTACCCCTTTGAAAAGCTATATAAGGAACCCCTTGGTATATTGAAGGCATAAGAGAGAATTGAGAGCAAAGAAACTATAGTCCATTGTTGCCAAAACTTATGCTTGAGTTTGCATCCCTTTGTCCCTTGGAGTACTTTTGTGTTCTTCACAAGCTTGCCTTTTGCTTGTGAGCTTGCTATCGAGAGATGGAGGATTGAAGTGGTGGAGGCCCAAGTGGGGGATTTAGTTTCTCCGGTTCGCAGACATGCCATCAGAGGTTGTATCTTGTAATCTCTTATTTATATTAATAGAAATATCTTTTCCTATCCAATAATGTGTGTTTGAATGAATATTTTATCCATTGGATTATGTCAAATGCTTATACATTATTGATTATATATGCTAGAATAGATCTAACACCATGATATATAGAATGCTTGTATTGTTTACTTGTTGTTGAGGAAGTAATCTATCAATTCAAGCTGAAGTTGGAAAGCTCAACAGGGATCTACTTCAACCGTCCAGAATAAGGTATGAGGTCTGTTTTTTTAGTGTTAGACATTTAATTTCTATTGCATATTGGAAAGGGTTGATTTCTAGAGTCAAGCTATCTGTTGTGGTACCCCAAGCCATAGGAATTTATCTCTGTAACATAACCCTATGGATGATTCATATAAATATCTTCCTCCAAATCCCCATGGAGAAATACCATTTTTACATCTAACTGTTCAAGATACAAACCTTCTACTGCCACTAGACTTAAAATAGTCCTTATTGAAGTCATTTTAATGACAAAATATTTCATTGAAATATATACCTTTATTTTGTGAAAACCCATTTACAAGAAGTACGGCCTTATACCGCTTATTTCCTCCATATTATTTCTTCAACCCGTAAGCCCATTTATTATGCAAGGCTCTTTTACTTGTACGAAACTGAACCAAATCCCATGTCTAGTTTCTTACCAACGAGTCCATTTCCTCATTCATGCCTTGCTCCCAATTATTTCTAGTTTCCACATTCATTACTTCTTCTCACATTTTGATTCACTAGAATCAATCATTAATAAATAATACAACGAATTAGAGTATCATTTAGGGGGTCTACTTAACCTGGTAAATCTTTTAACACGTGAAGGAGTTTGAGGAAATTGCTACTATGCTTGATTTTCTAGCACCATTGGAATTTCATTTTCTTTGATTTCATCAAGACCTATGTATTCCATGTTTTCATTTTTTTGTTTCTTTCCCTGCAACTGATATTTATGCATGGAATTTTGATTGAATACCACATCTCTACTCCTAATGATTTTGTAATTTTCATAATCCCATAAATGATAACCAAAATAATCAACCTCATATCCAACAAAGGTACATTTCTTGGATTTAGCCTCAAGCTTTGCTCTATTTTCTTTATCATATGGAAAAATGAGTCACAACCAAAAATTCTCATAAATGTGTAGTTTAGCTTTTTACTTGTCCATTTCTCCTATGTAATTACACCATCCAAATAAATTGAAGGCCTTCTATTTATTAAGTAACAAACATTATCTACAACATATACCCAAAATTGTAAGAAAAACTCTGCATGGAATCTCATACACCTTACACACTCCATGATTGTTTTGTTCATCCTTCTGACACATAATTTTATTTTGGTGTTCCTGGAACTGTCTTCTCTCTATGAATCCCATGGTATGAATAGTAACTATCAAACTCCTTATAACAATATTCACCTCCATTATCTGATCTGAGACACTTCAACCTTTTTCCTATCTCATTCTCAACCAAATATTTCCACTTCTTAAAAGTAGCAAAACATCTTATTTATGTCTAATGCAATAAACCCAAGTTTTCTAGTTGCATAATCAATTAAAGTAACATAATAATGACATCCACCAAGAGATTGTACATGATCCAGTACCCATATATCTGTATTCACAAGATATAACCTTTCACTCTTATTTTTCTTCCCAACCCTGAGAAATATGACTCTCTTATATTTTCCATAAACACATTTCTCATAGAATTCCAAATCAACTTGCTTCAAATCTAGCAACAACTTCCTTGAATGGATAATCTGCATCACCTTCTCACTCATGTGGCCAACCCTATGATGCCACAATGGTGTATACATTACTATGGAAGCTAAAGAAATATATGAGTTAGTATTATCAATACATAAACACAATGCACCTATTATTTCTCCTTTTTCTATTACCAAAGGTCCATTAGTGACCTTCTACCACATTTCTCCAAACATAGATAAAAAAACTATTTATATCCTAACTAACATGTTGAGATTGTATTTATTTTCATAGTAGGAACATGCCTTACATATTTCAACATCCATTCACTTCCATTCTTTAAATTTACCAGTACTTTACCCATTCCAACAATTTAACATGGTTCGTCATCACCCAATAAAACATGTCCAAAATCTCCTTGAACCTAATCGTGAAAATATTTCCTACGAGGTATAGCATGACATGAATCCCATGAATATACTATCCATTAATCAATAATATTGGTTTAATGAAAGAATCAAATCATTTTGTAACACATCACTTGCTACATTTTCTTCCTAAGTAGTCGCCTATTCTCCATCTCCTTTGTTCTTTGGAGCTCTACAATATTTCTTTAGATGTTCTTTCTTCCCACAGTTCCAAAACTCTATATTTCCCAGTATGGACTTGTATATCCCCTTCCTATACTTTCTATGCTTACCTATTCTCTTTCCTCTATCCCTTTTTCTTCCCCTTCTCTCCATGGTCAACACATTACTTGATGTATCACATGTGCTTTTCCTTTGCGTTTCTTCGCTAAGAATGAAACCAACAACATCATCAAATTTCAAATTGTTTGAACCAAAAACAAAGTTACTTACAACCATGACCAAGTCATTTCAACTTTCTGGAAATGAACACAAAATTACAAGAGCCCTAAAATCATCATAAAATTTATCTCCTATAGAACTTAGCTTATTAGTAACCATATTAAATTCATTTAAATGGTCAGCAACATACCCACCTTGTGACATCTTCATACTAGAGAAATGATTCATTATAAATACCTTGTTGGAGGCTAATATTTTCTCATATTGTTTAGTCAATTCCTTCATCATTCCCTCTGTTGTATTTTCTTTTGAAATATTTAAATCCCAAGACGAAGCTAGGCACAACCATATCGTTTTGAGTTCCTTTCTGTTAAGAAACTCCCATTCTTCATCCTTCATAGTCATCAACATTTTTTCTTTTTCGCCCAACAATCAAAATAGATCCTTCTAATACAAACAATCCTCCATTTGCATCTTCCACAACTAGTATTTTGGCCATTAAAATTTTAAACCCTAAACTTTCCTTCTTCCACCATTGCTCCCACTCGAACCATAAACCCTTCTTTCCCATGAGTTTATGCACCAAAAAGGCCTTTGAATTCGATACCATTTTTTAGAAAAACAAGATCGCAGAGCAATAACATAAAACAATATGAAAATATAAAACACATTGAACACAATACAGGAGAGGAACCAATATAGTGTGTGTAGGAATATATTAAACCCACTCACAACTTAGGATAAAATAATTAGTCATTATTTGATTAATTATTCACCCACTAGATTAATTAGTTGGCATCCACTTGCACCTTAAATTAAATGCATGCCATCTATATCCTAGGAATGATTTATTTCTGATTCTGGGTTGATCCAGAATTAGTATACAGGACTTTACAGCAGATTCTGCTTTTTCTGCTTTTTTCCTGCTTTTCTATGGATAAGATAAAAACTAGTCAACTAGGAAACTGGGAGCTTTTATTTCCAACCCATCCTCCATTATTTTTTCTCCATTTTCTAGGATTAGCATGTTATTTCCATCTCCTTGACAACTCACTCATGCTTTTTCCAACTCGTGAGGTCCTTGATAGATTTAGCAAGTGCTTTATCCACCTATGGGGGTTTGCTATATTTTGGTAAGTCAACATTTTTGAGCTTTATGAGTTTTTTCCATACAATTCAACTTTCCTATGAGGGATGTACTATTTATGTACACTATTATTCATAATTATTCAATGGAAGGATACACACGAATATTCATCTCTTCATTCATGTGATTCAGTCTCTTTTCTTCTCTATATTTTTCCTGTGTATGCTTGTGAGAATTCTTAGTAGCAAGATCTATTTCCTGTGCTTCTTCTTAGAATCATTGCACATAGAATTGATCTATTATTTCTACATTGTATAATATCTACAAGGTTGAATAAGTTCTACAAAGTTGAGGAGCGCTTCCAGTCTCCTATCCCTCTCTGAAGAAGAGCTTGTCTAGCTTACAAGATTTTCTCGTAGTTTGTTTTGCAGGTTGCAGAGAGTATCTCTTAGAGAATATCAACAACTTCAATATTGATTCAAAAGTTCCTCTACTATCTCCTTTCAACTATGCTGATTGGAAGCCAAAGATGAGTGCATACTTGAAGAGGCAATGTCTCTTTGATGTCTCCATTGGTGCATTGAGTGAACCTGAGTCTTATGAAGAGAAGATTGATTGGATAAATAAATGTGATAGAGCTTATGGAATTATGTGTTTGGGAATGTCTCCAAATATATATCATCTCATAGATTCTGCTGAGTTTTCATTTGAGCTTTGGAAAATTTTGGACAAAGCTTTTGGTTTGCAGGAAATTGAAGATGAAGCATGGAGCGAACCTAGCATCTCCTCTTGTTCTCTCTCTCAAGATTTCTTGGCCTCTACATTCTCTGATGAATTTGATCATGATGAAGAATTTTCTCATACATTTCATGTTGCTGCTGCCCTCTTTCATTCGAATGCTTCCTCCTTCAATGAAGAAGCAAATATTGAAGAGCCATCTTTTTCTGTGTCTCTTGAAGGTGATTTTTCTTCTTGTGATACTAATGATGAAAAAGAAGTAACATATGGAGATGCTTCTGATATTGATTATGATCCTATAACCCATTCATTTTTCTCTCAATCTCCTATCTTAGATTCTGAGATCTATGTGCCAGATTCTTTACACCTCTTGCATACCTCTCTCATTGATGGTGCGCAACCCAGTGACTTACATGATGTTTGCTTAGCCAAATCAAGCCTTATTTGTGTCATACCACTTACCTTACTTGATCTCATGTGCTTCATCATATCCTCCTTTTTTCTTGGCATCAATACTCAGATCCTTCTTGAAGATTGTGAACATCTCATTCTTTCCTCCTTTCATACAGAGGATTCATTACCAGTGTATTCCCATGAGTCTATTGATATGCTTATATGTGATCCTTTAGATTCTGATTTAGAAGCATATTTGCAGGTTGATACACATATAATACCACCATCCACACCATCTACCATAGATCTTAATAATCCTAAGACTCTACAAATCCCTAGTTCACTAGTTGATTCCTCATTGGTCTCTTATGCAGTGATATTTATCTTACATGATTTGAAGTATTTCCTAACTTTCAGTGGCTGTTTATCCATGACCTTAGTCATATATGGACTGATATTAAACATGTTTGGATCTGTTCTAAACACTTATGGTTCAAATATTATGCCCATCCATCATTCATATTTTTACACCTGTCAGTTTTCCCCAGTTGCTCATAATTTTCCTAGTCTAGCCCTATATCCTCATGGAGCCATTGAAGCCTTTGTCCTTGCTGTTCCATATGATAATATTTCTGATATGTAAGAGTTTTATCAGCCTCATATCAGATATATACAGGTGCTACATCAGATTGGAAGATTGACATGTGATTCACATCACAATTTTGCAGCTATTCAGGGAATTGGGTGTGAAATAAATTGCCTTAACTTTTGTACTCTTTGGGAAGGAGTATGCACAGATCTCTTTTCCATTTCAGATTATGTTTGCATATCAGAGTTTGATAGCAGAAAGAAGCATTCAGATAATGCTCCTACTTCATCAATTGATGAGATACAAGGAGTCTCTCCTCTTCCTTCTTGCAGGTTCTACACTCCAGCGCATGATCATGGAGTTCATGATTTATTCAACAAGTCCTTCATCCAAAAAAGCAGTTAAGTCAGCTCATTAAAGTGAAGATGAAGATATGTTGAAGACACATTTCAAATTATGTGCCTTGTCCTATCTTGAGGGAGGATTTTCCCCATGTGGTTTTGCCTCTTTCCTCACTTTTCTGGACATAATAATTGTTAAAGGGTGACCATAGACATGTTGCTGGGCCCTATATGCATCCATATTTTTTTTGTCATACCATCATAAAGTCAGACTTATAGGGGGGTGTAGGAATATATTAAACCCACTCACAACTTACGATAAAATAATTAATCATTATTTGATTAATTATTCACCCACTAGCTTAATTAGTTGGCATCCACTTGCACCTTAAAGTCAATGCATGCCATATATATCCTAAGAATGATTTATTTCTGATTCTAGGTTGATCCAGAATTAGTATACAGGACTTTACAGCAGATTCTGTTTTTTCTTCTTTTTCTGCTTTTTCTGCTTTTTTCCTGCTTTTCTATGGATAAGATAAAAGCTAGTCAACTAGGAAACTGGGAGCTTTTGTTTCCAACCCATCCTCCATTAGTTTTTCTCCATTTTCTAGGATTAGCATGTTATTTCCATCTCCTTGACAACTCACTCATGCTTTTTCCAACTCGTGAGGTCCTTGATAGATTTAGCAAGTGCTTTATCCACCTATGGGGGTTTGCTATATTTTGGTAAGTCGACCTTTTTGAGCTTTATGAGTTGTTTCCATACAATTCAAATTTCCTATGAGGGATGTACTATTTATGTACACTATTATTCATAATTATTCAATGGAATGATACACACGAATATTCATCTCTTCATTCATGTGATTTAGTCTCTTTTCTTCTCTCTAGTTTTCTTGTGTATGCTTGTGAGAATTCTTAGTAGCAAGATCTATTTCCTGTGCTTCTTATTAGCATCATTGCACATAGCAATGATCTATTATTTCTACAGTGTGGTTTACCAAATATGGTATACTCCCACATAGAAATTTCCAATCCTTTCTATCATACCATCCAACAAAATGAATGTCTACAACCTGTAGCACATCCACTGCAACTTTCTCTTCATTCTCTCATAGTCTCTCTTAGACTCACCAGTATTTACAATACAATACACAACTGTAACAATACCTTCCTTTTAAATAGGGATTACCATGGTAAAATAACACGGGATACCCAATACCATGGGCCTGCAAACCATTGGTTGAAATACCACATACCAAAAAACAACCAAAAAATTTTCTTCAAGGCTCCCTCCCCCACCGAGAGGTGTCTATAGTCCACCTGCAAAGAATATAAAACTCGAGTACGAACACAGTCGAACAACATGATCTATGAATAAGCTGGAAGATCAGGCTACACAACACATAACTCCTTCGTATACAACTTTCAAACTAGATAATTATGAAAATTATCTTCTTTGATTGTTTTTTTCACAAATTCCACAAGCGTCCACATTTTTTATGGTACATTAATTTCTAACATGATTCTTTATACACTTAGGGGGAAACAAAGTATATTCAACATCTACTTATTTTTTCTTGATTGCATGGCATCCAATTCCATAACTAGGGATGACTAATATCGATATTCATCTCTTTGAGTAGATTTCCAATTTTAGATTTTATTAGGCCAGATGTAACTATGTTTGATGACTATTCAAAAACCCCTTTGTAACCTCTACTCTTCTCTCTAGTAGATTTTGAATAGATCTGGAAAAATTCCTTTATCTCATTATAAGAGAGTTGAAAAATACCACCATTTCCAAGTAAGTTTGATGTCTGTGTCCATCCTTTCTAACACCTCTGAGGAGTAACAATTTGAGGGATTCATTATCCATTAATTACTTGTTGACTTCTTTTAGTTGAACTAGAATATTTTCACATAGTATTCTAGTGGTTCATATTTTCCTTAACTCATTCTAAAAATCTCATCCTTAATATGTTGAGATTTACAATAGTATTTGTATTTAATAATGAAAGTGTGTTTCATTCATTCCCAAGAACTAATGTTGTTTTCATAAGGATCATGAACTAGTGAAATGCCACTTCTTTTAGAGTTTATACAAGGAGTCTCATCTTTTGAGCATCTATCTTGTATGTTAGAATATAAAGGTCATCTAGATTATAGACTCGGGATTTAATAAAGTCACTTGGTGACTTTAGGTTAATTTATGTTTAGTTATTTCCTTAAAGTACACTTAAGTCATTTTAGGGTTTGTGCAATTAGGGTTTGAACAGTTAGAGCTTATGTCTCACTATTATAAATATAAGGTTGTTCTCTTC
>LPNX010345769.1:2054-27653 GCA_001517045.1 Pseudotsuga menziesii
AAAACTCATAGTCTCTGTAGCAAGTATAAAAGACAAGCCCAGCAAGACACCAAGACAAACAAAAAGTAATGCACTAATGGCAAAACAAAAAGGATAAATGACTAAAACTACTTTCAAAGAAAAATCAATGAAAATGTGGTCTCTGGTCACAAAAGAAGCATCCAACAGACAACATCAGACCCAAGGAAGACCCAACCACACTCACAACCCACGCAACAACTTCCCACAACATCAAACTCACCAAAAGGGAGGATGTACGCGACTGTATAAAGAAAAGCTGCGTATGTATGAGACTTTTGGCCAAAAATATGCGTATGTACGCGTCTTTTGGCCAAAAACCCGCATATACAGAGAAGGCAGTGGTAAAAAGCAGGCCAAGGCCAAACAAATAAAGGGGAGTGTCAATGGACAAACATACTATAAAATGCAACACAGAAATAAGGAGAAACAAAGAGCAAGTCAATAATATGAAGCCCATTGTGCCCGCAAACCCCCAAATAAAAACAAGGAACATCCCCAGTGGAGTCGCCAATTCTATTACGGAGAGAAATTCCTATGGCTTGGGGTACCACAACAGACAGCTTGACTCCAGAAATCAATCTTTCCCAATATGCAATAGAAATAAAATGTCTAACACTAAAGGATTAGACCTCATACCTTATTCTGGATGGTTGAAGTAGATCCCCGTTGAGCTTTCCAATCTTCAGCTTGAATTGCTATATTACTTCCTCAACAACAAGTAAACAATACAAGCATTTTATATATCATGGTGTTAGATCTATTCTAGCATATATAATCAATAATGTAAAATCATTTGACATAATCCCATGGATAAAATATTCATTCAAATATGCATCATTGGACAGGAAAAGATATTTCTATTAATATAAATCAGAGATTACAAGATACAACCTCTGACGGCACATCTGCGAACCGGAGAAACTAAATCCCCCACTTGGGCCTCCACCACTTCAATCCTCCATCTCTCGATAGCAAGTTCACAAGCAAAGGGCAAGCTTGGGAAGAACACAAAAGTGCTCCAAGGGACAAAGGGCTGCAGACTCAAGCATAAGTTTCGGCAACAATGGACTATAGTTTCGTTGCTCTCAATTTTCTCTTATGCCTTAAATGTATCAAGAGGTTCCTTATATAGCTTTTCAAAGGGGTACTGAAAGGTCAAATCCGAGCGATCTCAAGGCATATGGAAGGCCAGGAGTCAAATGAGTCGGATCCATGTCAAGGAAAACTCCAAAAGGATTTGGATTATTTACACATCCCGATGTACGCGGTTATATGGCTCAAACCCACGTATGTACGCGCTTATAAGGTTAAAAGTCGCGTATAGCATTTTTCATGTGTTTTTAGGGATGATCAAGGAAACATCAAAGGACAAAAAGTGGTCCATTGGGGCTAAGGGGTCTGCAGCGGGACAAGGGAAGGCCATACAAAGTGTGATTCACCTAGAGTGGTGAAATATGCTATAACACTTCATCACATCTATTTTCCCATTTAATTTTCTTATCATCATCAGTGGGTTCTATTTCTTTCCCTGAGGTTATCCTGAAAAGTCCCCTACTTCATAGAACATCTTCCATACGATATTTCCATGAGAAATAGTTAGAAATTATAAGTATAATATCATAAGGGCCGGCCATACTGTAAACTAATGGATGAAAGAACAGAAACTAACTGTCTGGATGCAAAGAGCTCGAAAAAATATGCAGTTTAAAAAAAAAATGGCACTGAAAACTGATTCTGGATGATGAAGTTATGCTTGATCAAAGAAAATGTTGAAGATGTCCCCAATAGTGACGTGGTAGATATTAACTTGACCAACTAAAAAAAGAAGCCCCTCTTCCCAAGATCAACCTTTGATAATCACTTTACAATAAAGTTGCTTTGAAGTGAATCACTTTTGTAGAATAAGTGATGTTCACTTTTACAATAATGGACTTTTAAATAGTGCGGCAATAAATTAAAGACGACTCACTTTGTATTTTATTTTATTTATGTGAGATACACTTTTACAATAAAGTAACTTGAGAATAGAAATTGCATGCACTAAAAGTAGCTTGATAAGACTTGAACTCAAGACTTATCAAGGAGTAAAGCAACTTTGGACCAAGTGAGCTAAGTTTAAAAGGTACCTAAAAGTATGGGAAGAGGAAGGGTTTTTTTTTTACTCTTCTCTCTCGTTCTCCGTGCTTGCTTTCTTTTCCTGCAAATCACACAAAAAAAGAAAATAAAAAACAATTTTTTTTCTACACAAAGGGGTTAGATCTTGGTTAGATTACTCAGAAAGCCTACGTTTTCAAGTTTTCTCATTGTTTCTGATTTTCCGTGATCACACAAGGTGCATGACAAAGAGCATACGTAGCCGAGAAGACAAGAAAAAAAACTTTCCCTCACTGTTTTTGATTCGCTGCAATCGCGCAAGGTGTACGACAAAGAGAATACGCAGCCAGGGAAGGCAACAGTCCAAGACTAAAACAAAAATGATATAATAATAAGACTAATAAAATATGAGATATTTAAAAATAAATAAAACAAATTCGTCACTGTAACATTATACCTTCATATTTGCCAAAATGGGTGTTTCTGGAACAAACGGAAACGGTTTTCGGTGAAATGAAAATTGTTTCCAAATGGAAACGGTGCTCCAGACACAATGGAATAGCTCCCATAGGCCACAAATGCACATAAAATCTAGAACCAGAAACCCTTTCAAAGTTTCGGCAACACCGGTTCCAGATCTTAATCAAAACTGAAAGCGGCTCTTCATAAAAGCTCTGATACCATGTTAGGGTAAACAGGGTACTCCCAAAGGACTGAACACCGAGAGCAATCACTTGACACAAATGAATCACAGATCAACACATCGATGTTTGTCACGTGGTTAAAACCCTCGAGAGGGAAACAGTCCACGACCCCAGTCAAATAGCTACTTGGAGCAATTTATTATGCAAAAGAAAGAAAGTTACATGAGCTTCTCATAATCGATCAACTAGCCAAGGACCCTCTATGCTCTTTAAATAGATATCATAGACCAATCGGCCGGTGTTAAGACACAGATCAATGGTAGGTATGATCTAAGAGAAGTTGAACCATCGAATCACTCTATGTCTAGAACATATCGTGACCATCGGATTAGAATATTTACAAATGCATACTAATGCATACTAAAGAAACACACTTTTACCTAATGAATATATTACACAAGTTGATCTTAACTAAATCCTAAGTGTCTAAATATTCTAACATGGGGAGCACTGGTTCTATTTGTAAAGAAAAAAGATGGTACACTCAGGTTATGTATTGATTACAGACAGTTGAACAAGGTCACTGTGAAGAATAAATATCCTTTGCCTAGGATTGATGGCCTCTTTGATCAAATGAGAGGAGCAAAGGTATTTTCCAAGATTGAATTGAGGTCTAGTTACCATCAAGTGAGAATCAAGGATGAAGACATTCATAAGAAAACCTTCAGGACAAGGTATGGACATTATGAGTTTGTAGTGGTACCATTTGGTCTCACAAATGTACCGATTACATTTATGTGCCTTATGAATAGTGTCTTCAATAAGTATTTGGACAAGTTTGTTCTTGTTTTCGTTAATGACATTCTTGTTTACTCTAAGAATGAGGAAGAGCACAAAGAGCATTTGAGATTGACACTGCAAGTGCTCAGGGAACATCAACTATATGCAAAACTAAGCAAGTGTGACTTCTATAGGGATGGAATTCAGTATTTGGGTCACATTATCTCAAAAGAGGGTATATCAGTAGACCCTGAAAAGATCGAAGCCATTATGAATTGGCCTACTCCAAGAAATGTGACAGATGTAAGATATTTTATGGGACTTGCAGGATACTACAGGAGATTCATTGAAGTATTTTCCAAGGTTGCACATGCCATCACTTTCTTACAAAAGAAGGGGGTAAAGTTCGAATAGACTTCGAAGTGTGAAGAAAGCTTCCAACAATTGAAGAATATTCTCACCAGTGCACTGGTATTGAAAGTTGCAGACCCAGAGAAAGATTTTGTGGTATGTACTGATGCATGTGGACAAGGGCTTGGAGGAGTCCTTATGTAGGATAACCACGTGGTATGTTATGAGTCAAGAAAGCTGAAGAAGCATGAGAATAACTATGCCACTCATGATCTCGAGCATGTAGCCATAGTACATGCTCTCAAGATGTGGAGACATTACTTGATGGGTAGAATATTTTTGCTCAGAATAGATCACTGTGGACTGAAGTATTTGTTTGATCAGCCTACTCTGAATGCTAGGCAAGCAAGATGGCTAGAATTTTTATGTGAGTTCGATTTTAAAATCAAGCACATAAAAGGAAAAGAAAAAAAGGTAGCTGATGCACTCAACAAGAAGGTACAGGAAATGCATATGGCATCTCTTAATATTTGCCAATCTGACTTGAGGTAGCGTATTGGTAATCATGTTTCTAGAGATGAATTGTATGAGAAGGTAAAAGACAAACCGCAGTAGAAAAGTCTTAAGAATTAGTATGAGGGATATAAATTGGAAGGAGATGGACTTCTCACTTACAAAGGTAGAATTTATATTCCGAATGTAGCAGATTTGAGGAGAGTTGTTATGGATGAAATCCATCAAGCTTCATATTCTGGCCACCCAGGATATCAGAAGACAATTGCTATAGCTAGAAGGCATTACTTTTGGCTAGGTATGAAAAAGGACATGGCTGAATACATTTCAAGGTGCATGAAATGTCAATAGGTAAAGGTTGAGCATCAACACCCAACAGGATTGTTGCAGCCTTTGCTAGTTCCAGAATGGAAATGGGAAGTTATTTCCATGGATTTTATTACAGGATTACCGATGACTTGGAGACAACATGATTCCATCATGGTTGTAGTAGACAAGTTGACTAAGGAAACACATTTTATACCAGTGAAGTCTACGCACAAGACTGATGACATTGCAAAGATTTTCATGAAGGATATTTTCAAATTGCATGGATTGCCAAAGGCAATAATTTCTGACAGAGATGTCAAGTTCACTTCCAATTTTTGGAAGGGGTTGTTTGCAGATTTGGGTACAAAGTTAAACTTCAGCACTACATACCATCCTCAGACAAGCAAACATAAATAGTGAATCAGGTGCTTGAAGACATGCTTCGCATGTATGTGATGGACAAACCAACCAAGTGGGAAGATTACTTACACTTGGTAGAGTTTTCTTACAACAATGGACAGCGGGAATCCTTGGGGATGAGTCCATATGAAGCTTTGTATGGAAGAAGGTGTAGGAAACCAGTGACTTGGGACAACCTAGTGAACAAAGTTGTGCTTGGACCAGAATTGCTCAAGGAAATGGACCAAGAGGTTGTAAAGATCAGGCAGAATTTGAAGGCAGCACGGGATAGACAAAAAAGCTATGCAGATAAGCATAGGATAAACAAAGAGTTCAGCATTGGGGATCATGTTTAACTCAGAGTGAAAGCTAAGAAAAGTTCCTTGAAGCTTGGAAATTGTGCCAAGGTGTCACCTGGATACTGTGGGCCATTTGAAGTGCTTGAAAGAATAGGTCCTGTTGCATATAGAATTGCATTGCCTGCTAGTACTAGAGCTCATAATGTTTTTCATGTTTCTTTGCTTAAGAAATATGTACATGATCCTAACCATGTGATAAATTGGGATGTGATTCAGGTGGAACCCGAGGGAGAGTTCCAAATTGAGCCAATACGCATCCTCAATAGGAAGGTCACAATGCTCTGGAACCGGGCCATAGGGCAGGTAAAGGTGCAATGGGAGCATTATGGACCTAAAGAGGCTACGTGGGAGCTGGAAGATGCCATACAATCGGCACATCCATTTTTGTTCAATTCTATGGAACACTGAGGCGGTACCACTGTAGCTTTTGTTCAAATTTTGTAAAGCATTGAGGACAGTGCTATTGAAGGGGGAGGGGAATGTAACACCCCGATTTTGACCCAACTTTCATTTAGTATATATGATACATATATTGTAAATGATCTTAGTGCGGAGCTAAAGGCCAAGGCCCCACCATAGATTTGGTTATATTATGTTTCTGATTTGGAATGGTCACCGATGGTATATTGGGACATACGGCATGTATTAAATGTCGCATCATGTAAACATGCATTTTAATTAAATAAACCAACCAGCTATGTTCGCAACAACTAAATTGAGAAGGGGCATGATTCCTAAGGATAAGGAAAGGGGATTGTTGAACTTGGATTCATGGGGAAAGCCATGTGTCACACCATCCTGATTTATTCCCTTGTTATTTGGGGTAGTGATGGGTTGGTAGGAAAACCACACCCACACCCGCTCACACTCCCTCCACGACGTATCAGTTGGTTTGCCCACTAACCAAATCGTGGGGTCTGTTCAGTTTCCTCATAAGGAAAATTTAAAAGTGGCACATTTCGATTGTTGGGCATTCACCTTATGACTCTCACGCAATTACTGGTCTGCTGGTGTGTGTTCATCCTCCATCCATGCGAAAAATGGATCCCTTTTTCCTCCCCACACATTATCATCCTGTCTATTGTTTTCATCCTTGACAGGGGATCGAGAGCTGGAGTTTATTGTGATTTTCCTCACCGATCGTTGTTTTGGCAGTTTCATCCATGCATTAATGATCGTGTCTTTTCCTGTACCATGTTGAAAGTGCTGTAGACTGCTGTGATTCAACACCGAACTGGGACAGTTTGGCTGCACCCCTTTTTCCCCATATTCTACCTGTGCAACTACTCCAGCGATTGCATAGTGAAATTGCTGCGGGTTCATGTGTGTGTGTGTGTGTGTGTTGACTGCTATTTGGCCATGATTGCATTGAAAAGTTGCTATGGATTCATAGTTGTTGTGGGCTGTTGTTTTCCACAATGGACTGACTGTGTTTTTCCTTGTAGAAGCTTGAATAGTTTTTTGGCTACTTGCATGTAGTGGTTTTGTCTTCGGACTGCATTGGAGTGGTGAATGAGGGACTGAGGTGCTTGATAAACCTGGTGGATTGAGAACCATGCAAATAGAGCTTCTGAGCTAGCTTTCTTCTCCATAACCCCTGAAGAGCACTGGAGGGAAGATCAGAGTTTGAGGGACTACGTTGTAGAGAAGGGTCTGAATTCCTTGTGTTGGGTGTGTGTGGTTGTTTTAGAACCCATGCCGGCTCTGGTGTTGGTGTCTGTAGCTCTTCAGTGAGCTCACCAGCTTAGCATTAGCCTTTCCCAGCTCCTGGATGACCTGATAAACCCAACTTTGTTGGCTTGGATGATCCATTGTTCGCCTGATAAACCCAACTGTGTTGGCTTGGCTAATTATGTACCCTTGTGGGTTGTTATCCTTGGATATGTGTAAGCATGTTAGTTCCTTATGCCTTGGGGAATCATGGCCAACTCGGGGGTGGTAGTGTTGCTGAGAGATTAAAGAGCACGCGAGCCTATGGTTGGGTGGAACATTGCAGTGACGTAGCTGGTTGCAGAACAAGTTCTTCATAAGATAAATATTCTTGCCTAACTTGTATCTGCAATTATAATTACCAATGATGAACGATGTTATACATGTTAAATGCTGATCTATGCATGCATGAGTGTTGATTGATATGTTTGCTTATGTTGTGTATATGAATGATTACGATTCATAATATGTTTCATGTTTTAAGTACCATGCTTCAGTAGTATATGTGTGTATGTATATTCATGTTCATGGGGCTAGATCCCCAGATGATTTGACGTATAGTAGCGTCCTCTTCGCTAGTCAGAGGTTCGGGGACGTTACAACTGTGGCAATCATTCAGAATAGAGGATCGGTGATGATGCTCAATTTGGATACCACAGAGTGGAAGATAACCCCTTCAGACCCAACACTCACTTTTCCTACCCCTTGCGATTCCATCTGGACTTTTCGCATGAAATTAAAGTTTTGGACAACCATATAAAGCAAGAAATGCCTCCTCCTTATGGAATTTTCTTTATCTGGGTTATTAGTTAAGGTTAGTAGGCTTTAGAATTCATTTGGAATAGAGTTTATTTTTATGTATTTAGGTTATTATTTTATATTCCTAAACTCATTTGGAATAGAGTTCATTTTTGCTTATTCAAGTTACTATGCAATATTTCTGAACTCATCTGGAATAGACTTCATTTCTTATGTATTCAGGTTACTATCTAATACAATTTGAGAACTCATTTGGAATAGAGTTCATTTTTATCTTATGTTGTATCAAGATAGGAATAGGGTTATGGCAGGGAGAACCCACCCAATAGTGGTTCTGTTAAAGAGTTTATCTAATAGATATGTTGAAAGGATGTGGCGATTATAATGTAAGTATCCATTAAAATTGATAGGTTATTTTAAGAAAACTCATAGATACTAAATCAATGTGAATAATAAAGTAATGAATGATTTTTTTTAAATCTTTTTCCACTAAGTTATAAAAAAACATTCTTTAGAGTTATAAGAATTATTCTTTCTAGTTTTTGGTTTAGTTTTTTTAATTTTATTGGCAATTTTTATAAATAATATAATGAAAGAAACACACTAAGTGTTTAATAAGGCTTAAGATATGCAGAAGAGATTTTTGCCTATTTGGAAATTGTGTTATTTTGTTGATTCGTATACCATTGAGGAGAATTCATTCTAGTAGGGGTTAGTTATGTCTCCTTGTAATATTATGTTTATTTCATACCGTTTGGTTTATATTGAGTAATAACATTTTGTAACATACCCAATGAAAGGAAAAAATTTAAAGTTTGATTAGATTGTTACTTCTTTCTTCTTACCCTGACTCCAGATTATAAATAATTAATCCTCATTCCTGGTATATCTTAAAAAATATTAAGTGAAGTTTTATGCCACACACATTAAGGAACATGTGGATCTTTCATTATTATTATTATTTTATTATGTATGCTTGTTAATTTCATTAGCCAAGTTAAAATGAGTAACTTCAATAGTTAACAACAATAAAATGATATTAATAATAGTTATTCGATTTAAACAATTTTTTGTGCAAATCCTTTAGCCACCCATCTTTCCTTGTGTCAGAGAATGGAACCATATTCCTTAAAGCTTATGGCACAACTTGATATTTGCAATTGCTAGCAGTTTTCCTTAGCCTTCCACATTTTCAATTATCATTTAGCTTTTAATTGATTAAGGGATAACGTTTCAAGGTTCAAAGCTCATAATTTTCCTAACAATATTTCAATTAGTATTCACTCAGATATATATGCACACAAAAAAATCATAGTTTTTTTAAATTGATTCTTATTAAAATACTAAAACCTTTATAAAATATATCAATAATGATGCTTAATTGTTTCATAAATATTCTCATACTAAAATGGATGCTTAATTTTGAAACTTTTATGAAAAGTGTGAAAACAAAGATAAGTTATATATATATATATATATATATATATATATATATATATATTTTGAATAATCATACTTTGAGATACTTGAGATAAGGATAATAATGACAGATGATGAGGTATAGAAATAAAACTTGGAAACTCAATCCTTCTCAAATTTTCCTTTATAGAACTTCTTCTCATACTTTAAATTATGCTAACATTCCCATGATGGAATGGAATTCTAAGGTATGTTGTGAAGATGGAAAATCAAAGAATAGATAAAGGAAAAAAAGAAAAATCAACATTTAATAGACAGGATGTGGATTAATTATATAATTAGTTCACATCTTATTTATATTGATTAGGTCTTAATTTTATTTGTGCAACTTATTTTGTATTTATTGGTACAACTTATTTTATAGATTTAATATGTGAACTAATTTCATTCCTACTTGGGACATCTGAATTTTTCACATTATATTAAAAGAGAAAAAACAAAGGGGTAAGTAAATATGACAAATAATTAAATGAGTGAAAAGAAGGGGCAAGTAAATACATAATGCTTCCAAATTGTAGAAGATAATTCATTAGTATTTTAATACATGTAGTACAAGAAAAACATGTGATAATGAGCAACTTAATTTATTGCATTTGTTGCAATTGATTATTGATAAACATGAGGAAAAAATAAAATCAAATTTACAGTTCCTTTATTATGAATTAATGAACTGTTTGAAGGAACATTTGATGTGATCAATAACATACCTAGTGTGATCACATATAATTTGGATAAGGAGTAATAATTTCATCATTATGCAAATGAATGGACATTGAATCCATTTCCAAGCAATGTGCTGCAAAATACACCTACTTCATCTATAGATCTTGATGTAGTAGGATACCCCAATAGAGGGATGTATTTGTTGTTATGAAAAGATGAATAGTTATCCAAGATTGAAATAGATGCATATAAAGGATGTTGGAATCTATGTTCTTGACGGTTCATCACACCTGTGGATATTCTAGAAATAATTAGTTGATATATGACACTTGATTAGCATAGTAGTCGATAGGTGGATTGATTGAGTTTATGGTTAAATGTCTGATTGAGACCGAGTCAAAGACTCAACCCAATGGTTAGTGAGGACAGGGTGGTCGATTACAACAACTGAATAGACTTTGGGACATTGCATATTTTGTAGAAATAGTTAGGACTAGTGACCCCTATTTATGGACCAAATTTTCCTCAATTTAAGGGAGTTCATTAGATATGGAGACTATGAAAGGATGACCCTATGGGTTATTCCAAGTATGATATTTTAGATGTCTTTCATGTTATATTTTTAAAAAATTTATGCCCAATAAGAAGATCACTTAAAGAATAAAAAGCACAACAACACAAAGAAGACAAAGATTTATCTTGGGAAACTCTTATGGGGAAGAAAACCTAGCAAAACTTCCTCTATATAGAATCCAAACAAGTACATTGTATGACCACGAAAATAACCTATACTTTTTCTTCTCTAGATGGACTTCTCTTTCTCTCTCTAGTAAACTTACATGTGTTGTGAGTATGTCCAAATGAGGAGGGTGAATCACCTATTTATATACATCATCTAGGAAGTCTAATAACCCAACAAGGTTGGCTTAACCTTCCTAATAGGGTCGACCTAATTTGGGAGACAAAAAAATACATTTTAATAATTATTTTGAGGGTACTATTTACTTGACTTCAATGAAGGTTTTACCTCAATACTTTACATGACCAAATACATCAATATCATCCATAATCATAGGAACAACATCTCCGGAAGGGAGGGACAGCAATAAGACCATCCTAGATCCAAATCCTAGGCTCTCTTAAGCATCAAGAGAGATCAAATCTACCGAGGTGCAAACCTCTCCTCGAATACCTTCTTGAGTGCATCACGTGAGAAGAGGTTTGCACCTCGGGAGATTTGATCCCTCTTGGTGCTTGATAGAGCCTAGGATTTTGATCTAGGCTGGTTCCAATCGTGGGTGATGACACAAAACTAGAGTTTGATCAGCATTGAACGGAACAGTTTAAGTTGAAAACATAGATACAATTATGAGGATTATCATAATGTGAGTAATAAGAGATCAGATAAAAAAAGGTAGGAATAAAATACATCATTCTCATGATGCAGAAGATGAGGGCATTCATATTGTCTTGGGTGAAAATTATCTTTAAATTTAGTAGAAATCATGAAGTCATATTTCTATCATATTGTTTGGAATTTTGAGTTAAAAATTTTGACCCATTTTAAGAGTACTTAGAACATTTAATTTTCAAAAAATTACTCAGAAATAATTTTATCTCTCGTTCAAAGATTTACCCTCTTAAAATATGAGGAGCGTTGACAATTTATCATTTATGTCATGTATTTTTTTACTTTAGCAAAATCTATAGATTGGTGCCAGTGCTCACAATAGTTGTTATGGATGCATTGCAACACGAAAAAACAAATCCATCATTGTAATAGGTAACTATGATTTCTTCATATTCGCAATCTCCGATAGAATATCACTGTGAATCTGTATCCTGTTTTCGATATCTAATTGGGGTTACAACACAAACACTACGCATTGATATTGATCTTTCCATTCCACTGTCGGTTGCCTCTTCGGATTTATTTTGTTGACATCATTAGCAGTGTTGTACTTAACGTTTTATGTGAAGATGAGAATACCTCCTCCTCGTATTTCTAGTTCAAATATGGAGAAATTCGTAGAGGAATATCCTTATTCCAACGTCAATGCCAAGCAGATATGCACTTGACTTTCTAACTTCAAGAAGATCCCAAACAGCTTTCCAAAACCAATTTAGAATTGATAAACGTTTTAGACAATTTGATGAGACCGTGGTTGTCGTGTTCTGCTTACGATACCATATTTTAACCTATTGAGACTTGCTATGCTAATCTCACATTAATAATATTGCATTTAAATAAATTCCATGATATTAAGTTACATATTCCATAATTTTAATAATTTTAATAATGTTTGGATATTTTATGGTGAGTCAATGAATCTTTTGATAAGGTCAATGATTACATCATGTCAATTCTCCTCTTCTGAAGTTTACGTTACAAATATGTTCATCAAAACAATTAATAATCACCAATTTATTATATTCTTTTATCACTATGAATATTTGAATGATCAAATTTCCAGTTAACAGTTTGTTTTTTTCAAGTTTCGAAGTAAAACCTTCTCTCTTAAAAATCTCTTTTTATCTTCTGATTTATTTCTGTGTATGCTATATGTAAACAGTGAAAAAACTAAATGCATTTCCCTTTAAAAAAAAGTATTTTAGGTATGAAACATTTTGAAAAAAAATTATGAACACATTTTTCTTGAAAAATACCTCTATTTTTAATACTAATTATGTATCAAACTTCCAGAAAATAAAAGTTATGATCAGGGCTGCAGAGGGAGGGGAGAAGGGGAGGTCGCGTATTGCATTATCATCCGGAACACTAACCTTCAATAGGTATAATTTTAGTAAAAACTAAATTTATCAAGTCTCCATGCTGGTTTATAATGTTCATCTCTTCTATGATCATCTCCTATAAATGCATCTCTCCAACATGAATTCTCCTCATTGAACATTGAAAATAAATATGCTTGCGCTTGCAGACCTAATTGATTCTTATGTGAGAGTCCCAGAACCTCCATGTATTCACGTCCTTCATATTTGTTTGGATCACACATGGTTATGATTTTTTGTGGCTTTTTGCAATTGCCATCCTTTTGGTAAAACTTTGCAAGAAGCAATTGTATCTAAAATAAATTGATAGACCCAACGATAGCTAGAAATTCCATTGAAAACTATCTACAACATCATTCTATTTCAATACTTTGATAGCTTCGGATGCGCACCAACTTACTTCTTGTGGGTTGCTATGAGAATGTCTTCCTTTAGTGTTTTAATGCCTGACATGAGCTTCGTGTGGCCTCTATGAGTTAATTACACCCTTCACGTTGTCGAATTTGGGATTTCCCTTCTGCCTAGAGTTCTGATCAAGTGGGCATCGTAAACATTGGAGAATTCACCTTTTCCAAGTATGGAAACATTCGTAGCTTTGGAGCGTTCATTCCTAGCTTCCATGAAACCTCCTTGCCACCACTTTCAACCCGTCGTTTTCCTTGCTCGATGCATAGTGGCGTGGTCATGCCAATCCAAGCTCGGACTATACTATACTCCCAACTATACTTCTATTGATTCAGCTGAATCATTCAAGCTAGACAAGCTTTAGATGTATAAATTGAGAGAAAGACACCGGTAACAACAAAAGTTGCAAGACAATGTTAATTCCACACACATAAGAGCATTACACCATTTTGGCCTCCAAAGCTTCACTTTATTCCAATAGCAATAGCTGCTCAATCCAACTCTAGCTCACTTAGAAAGGAGGCAGCCATGCTTTATTTATACAAAAAATTGAAACCCTAACCCAGGGGGGGTGTAAATCCCAAGGAGATAGACAATTGCAGCTGAAGGAGAATCCATCAATGCCTGATCTGAAGCTGAACTGAGCCTAACTATCAATTGGGGGGCAAATTGAGCTGACACATCAACCTGCTGACTAAATCATCAACCACAGAGCTCCCATAATATCCCACACGTGTGGAGGAGAGATAAAGGGCACAATTCCCCACAAAGGAGGATGAAGTTCAACTCTAGATCTACCCTTATTAGCCCCTTCAGTCAAGGAATTGCAATCCATGGTTAATCTGGTGCCAATGAGACTGATTTCAATCAAATCGGTTGAGAATCCATTGATCTAGGATATTTGATTTGCTCCATTATTCATCAATTTATTAATTAAAATAATCAATAGTTGATTTTTTTGGGCTTTCTGACCTGAGTGATGGAAAATCACTCAAAACCTGGAAATAGTGGGTCTATAGGTTTACATGGTGCTCTTAGATTGAAAATGAGCACCCCCATGACTGAAACTGATTATTTGGCCCACTTTTATTACAAAACCAATTGTTCCAATTACACCATTAAAAAATAGCCTAAGTTTTTGTGGAAAAATTAAAATTTAAAAAACTTAAAACATTAAAAAAATTAAAAACCTAGGGGGACTTATACATGTTCATATGACTCGACCATGATGCCTAGCATGTTTATACATTGACACAGACTCTAATAACCTCAATAGGCCTAAATGCCAAGCCGACCACCCCAANAGTCTAAGAGACCGAGTCTTTTACAAACACTATCATGCTAGAACATCTTATTACAACTCCCCTATGGGGTATGAACATGTGATATACTACGACAATCACTTCCCAAAAGCAATTTTGAAGGTCTTTTGAAGTCCGAACAAATCATCTTTGTCTAGTTCACCAAGCTCACTTGATAAAAACCACTAAGTACAACTTAGGTGGTAACACATGCCAGTTGTCCTTCTCCTCAACCCTTCGTCTTCAACCAAATTCTAATGGTTGTCTATAACTCCCGAATTCGACCTCTTGGTGGCTATTTTTAGCCCTTCCATGTCATATTTGTCATATTTCATCAATCAAGTCTACAATCAGGTCTGACTTGTCCTAGAATCTTCCATCATTATTGTCATAAAGCGCAGGGAATCTAGCTCCACATGGCACCTAGTTTCTTCCTAGGATTTTCCTCTTCTATGGGGAATTAATCCTACTCACCCATTCAAATATTTAGGCTCATTTTATGTCATTTTATGCCTCTTCACCTCACAATAACATTCCATCACTCATAATTTCGAATTTGGGGTTAAGTCATGACATTTCCAAGGAAGCATCTAGCCACCCAAGGCCTCGATGGACCTCCAAATGTCCTTATGAAGCAATGCCACTTTATTTTGTCCATATTTATTATTTGTATGACCCCATTTAATGTGTAAATGATAAACTAAGGTTCTCTTGGGTCCCATATCTCCCTTATTGAAATATTTAATGCCTCCTGCCCAACCTAGGGAACTAGTAGGTGGGTGAAACATTGTCAACTAGTAGACCTATTTAAATGGGCACATGAAAATCATCCCCACCCAATATTTCTTGTCCTAAATACATGCCAAGTTTGTATGATACAAAATTTGTTCTTGTTCCCAAGTAGCTTCTCCACTAGGAAAATCCTTCCATTGTACCAAATATTCTTTTCTTGTTCTGCTTCATAGTCTTCTCACCCTTGTTCTCAATATTTTTTCTGGAATGAGAACAAGTTGTCCTTCATCATCCAAAGGTGGTAAAGTATCCAAAACTGAAATTTTCTTCCATATAAGCTTCTTTAGACAAGAAACATGAAATACATTATGAATTTTGCTTCCCATGGGAAGCTCCAATTAATAGGCCACTTATCCAACTTTTCGAATCACTTTGTAGGGACCATAAAATATTGGCTTGATATTTTCTGAACCTTTACCCTTTATGGTGGTTTGTTTGTAGGGCTGCAACCTCAAATACACCAAGTCATTCACTTGGAATTTTCTCTCCACTCGATGTTGGTCTGCATATTGTTTCTGTTGATTTTGGGCAACTTGCAAGTTCTCTCAAAACTTTCAAGATCTCTTGAATTTATTCAATCCAATCCTCGACCTTTGGAGTTCTACTATCATAAAAAAATTGGTCAATAAAAGTGGATGCATCATAATCATAAATTTATTTAAAAGGAGACATTCCAATGGAGATTTAGAAAGTAGTATTGTAAAAAAAATCATCCAAATGCAACCATTTTATCCATGATTTTTGCTGCCCTCTAACATAGTTCCTCAAGTAGCCTTCCAACCATTGATTCACCCTCTCTATTTGGCCATTAGTTTCTGGATGATAGCTTCTTCTAGGTGTCAAAATGCACTAAAAAATATGCTATCTCTGTCACTAAAAATACTCTTAGGAAGCCCATGCAATTTGAAAACTTATTTTAAAAAAAGTTCATACACTTGTGTAGCAGTGAAAGTTGTAGTAAAAACAAATAAATGAGAAAATTTAGTGAGTCTATCCACCACCACAAATATTCAATCCTTACCAATTACTTTTTCCAAACCAGTGATGAAATCAATGGAAATGCTCTCCCATTTTTGTGCTGGAATTGACAAGGGATGTAAAAGACTAGTTGGATGAGTGTGCTCCACTTTTATTTTTCTGACATGTGTGGAATTCATTAACATACTTCAAATCATCATCTTTCAACCCTTTTGATGCAAATCATTCCCTCAACATTCGGTATCTTTTGAAGAAACCAGGGTGACCTGCTAGAGGAGAATCATGAGCCTCTTTTTAAATTTCCTCCTTCAAACTTGAATTAGGGACAAAATAGATTCTATCTTTGTAGTATATGATTCCTTCCAATACCCTATACCTATCATCATTTTTAGTCCCATCAAAAAGTTCACAACAAAATTTATCTTTGGCATACTCTACTTCTAATGTGGCTTTCCAATTTTATGCTACATCCATGAGAGAAATAGAAGGTCTTCTAGATAAGGCATCAACTACCACATTATTTTCACACATTCAATATTCAATATCAAAGTCAAATTATGGAATCTTACTCACCCACTTTTCCTGCCTTTCATTTAAATCCTTTTGAGTGAGGAACTACCTTAAGTTGTTGTGGTCAGTTTTGACTACAAATCTGTTTCCCACCAAGTATTGTCTAAAATTAATCAAAACATGCATGATGGAAAACATTTCTTTATCATAGATGGATTAAAGCCTCTCATGTGGTTGTAAATTTGTACTCTAAAAATCTATTGGGTGTTGTCCTTATTTTAGGACTGCTCCAGTGCCTTCTCCTGATGCATCACATTCCAAGATGAATGGTTTAGAAAAATCAGGCAATGCTAGAATATGACAATTGCTTATTACCTCCTTCATTCTTTGCAAATTCTTTTCAGCCCTTCATGCAATTGGAAGGTCTCCAAGAGTTCTTTAATGGCCACTTAAATCTCATCTCTAATGCTTTTTGGATTCCTATAAGGCCGAATTTTGATAGGTTGTGTTCCTATATCTAACTCAATGCTATGATCAACACCTCTATGTAGTGGTATTCTTGGGGGGGAGGTCTCCAAAATCCTTCTCATACTTACTCAATCATTGCTATATCTCCTTAGGATGTTTGGAAATGTTCAAGTGGGGTTTAGGAGATGTAAACAAACATTCAACATCTCACTTTATATCTCCATGCCTCACGATAGTTCTCATGATGTGAGAAGACACTACTTGATTTGGGTAAGTGTGCATTCCTCTTAACAATATGGGTTTCCCTTCTGAATTTTTTAAGCTTATTTAATGGAATTGATAATTCACTGTATTCTCCCCCAAATATTACAACCATTTTACTCCCAAAACCACATTAGTATCAGCCACATTCACTACATAAAAATTGTCAGTGATAGTATGATTTCCAAGAGTAATTTAAAGCTTTGTAATCCATTTAGTGTAGTCCATAGAATTGTTACCTGGAATGATGACTATGAATCCATCAAAATTTTCATCTTACAACTTTCTCCTCTCCACCAGGGATGCATCTATGACGTTGTGAGTGGCTCCACCATCCACTAGAACTATGAACTTTTAGCCTTGTATGCTTCCCTTGAGCCTCAAGGTGTGCAATCTAGGTACACCTGAAAGTGCTGAAATTTTTCCTATATCAGGAGTGGGTTCTTCTTCTTCTGTTGTTTGATACCCTTCTTCTTGGGATGAAATTTATGCCTCTTCTTCCTCCTCCTCCTCTTCATAATCTTCAGAAAAAAAAATCAATATAGTGTGCCTTCCCCTTGGCACATCTATGTCCTGGGACCCAAGCTTGTTGGCATGTAAAACATAGTTTCTTGTTGGCATGTCCAATGTTGTTGTTTTTCTTTTTTAAAGAAAATCCAAACTTGTCAAAAAAAAAATTTCTTTTTCTTTTGAGAGTTGGGGCAACGTCCATCGCTTGGCGCCACATATATTCGTTGCACAACGCTTTGATCAGTTGTAATATGACAAGAGAAATGATGAGTAATCATGGATTTCTCTCGGTAGCAATCCCAACAATCCCCGCCACTTTTTCTTCTTCCATATCAACTCACCAATGTGGTTATTTTTGTAGGTGGACAGTCGATATGACGCATGGCTTCCCCAGGGAGTTGCCGACGGCCTTGTACTTTTTTTGAGAAAAGAAGGAAAAATGGCGATGGTAAATCCATTAACATGCCAAATCCACTTACTTCCCGATACAGAGGTTCCTCTCGGATTCAGAGGTGACACCCCCTTAACTCTCTTGGTCTTCCTAAAAGTAATGGTAGAAACTTCTACGGAGAATAAATTGTCTCTCAACCTAATTATCGACCCCATAGATCCGAAGACATTTAAAGTGATTGTGTTAGGATAGATGAGAGAAATCTTGGTATGGATTCTTTCCTACAGCTCTGCCATAGATACATGGAGTACAAGGCTGTGTTTTGAGGTCAGATCCACATTTTTTGGGAAAGAAATATTTTCTACTGTATATGGCAACACCATATATTTCACATAGATGTATCAGTTTGAGTTGCTTAGTTACAACAAATCCATAGGTTTGTTCATCGCTCAACGATACATCAAGATGCACCTTCCTAAACTGGGCATACTGGGTAGATGGATGCAGACCATTGGGATCATGCCTTACAAGAGAAAAATACTTGAGTTACATGTCATGGACCACTACTCTCATAACATACATCTCACAACTTTCATGGTGTTATGGTAGGGAGATCCCACTCAAGGGATTTGGGAAGTTTTGACTATACCACAATTAGGATTTCCATCGTCGTAGATTGTGGCAGTGTACGACGGAAAGAGCACCATGACAATCATTCAGAATAGCGGATCGATGATGATGTTTGATTTGGATACCACAGAGTGGGAGATAAACCCTTCAGACCCAGCAAGCTTGAAGCTAACCAGAAAGGAAAAACACGTTTCATGAACAAGATAGTAGTTTGAACATCCAAAAAGAAGTCACCAGTGGACTCCAACAAGTTCAAGAACCCTTCTCAAATGACTTCGCTAAATCCAGATCATCAAAAGAAGAACTTGCAGAAATATAAGAGGGATTGTAGAAAACAAGATCCTACCAAGAAATGGTGTGATTATCATAGTTCAGCATGGCATGATATGTCAAAATGCAAAGCTCGAAAGACATTTTTGGAAAAATTGTCGACATCTGACTTGTCTAACAGAACCCTGGTAGAATATGATCCAGATGAATCAACCCTCTTGGCTTCGACCTTGACCACTCCGACAGTCTCTAATATTTTTGATGAGGAGGAATGAGAGCGCCTATTCCATACACGGATATGGGTTCAGGAAAATCCATTACATCTGATTTTGGATAATGGCAGCTAGAATAAATTCATTTATGAAGATGTTGTGAATAAATTAAGTCTTATCACCACTCCACATCCTACCCTTACAATACATGTTGGATGAAGGATGGGTAGGAACTAAGGATCACACGACAATGCAAACTCACCTACTTCATTAAGCCTTTTGAAGATGATGTACTATGTGATATGGCATTGCTTTTCATAGTCGACGCCCTATCTAGTAAACCCTACCTATGGGATATACATGGTACATATCACTCACGACCTCAGAAGATGATTGTCAAAATCTGAAATCAATGGTATGGCATACCAGAGAGACAACCCACATCAACGATTTCTATGATATATGCCAAACAAACAAAGACGCTTATCAATCATGCTCAAAAGTTCACATTAATCATGATCAAGTCTCAACATTCCATGAAGGCCACAGCAATGAGTTGACTCACTGACCAACACAGCTCTCGACAACAACAATAGATCAACAACATTCTCGAGGAATACCAAAACATAATTCAAGCACTAGACGGAGTACCTCTGCACTGTCAAGTAAAACACTCCATTGAACTTGTTCCTGGTTCTTCATTACCTAATGCATCTATTTACAGAATATCCATTCTCAAAAATTAATAGATGCACAAGAAAATCCACGATTTTTTCGACACGGTTCATATCCGCCCCAACTCATCTCCTTGTGAAAGTCCAATCATCTTAGTTCCAAAGAAATACAAGACTTGGCGCATGTGCATTGACTATCTCTCAACAACATTTCAGTGAAGAATAGATACCCTCTTCCACGGATTGATGAACTCATCGACAATCTGAAAGGTGCTAAGTTCTTTACGAAACTCAACCTCAAATTGGGATACCACCAGATTCTAATTGAGTCCAGTGATGTATGGAAAACGGCTTTCAAAACCAAGGAAGGATTGTTTGAATGGCTAGTCATACCTTTTGGTTTAACCAATGCACCTACAACTTTCATGAGATATATGGATGACCTTCTATGACCTTTCATCGGTAAATGTGTCATTGTCTATCTCGATGATAACTTGATTTTCAGTCGATCATGGGAATAACATTTCAAACAGCTTGGACAACTCTTCGACACTCTCCAACAACATTGACTATATATGAACATGGAAAAATGCTCATTTGCGACATCTGACCAGCATCAAATATTTCGGGTATGTAATTGAATTTGGAAACATTGATGTTCACCTTGAAAAAGTACAGATCCTCAAAGACTATCCCATTCCTCAAAACATTCATGAACTAAGAAATTTTCTTGATTTGGATAATTTCTATCGATGATTCATACTTGGCTTCAGCCACATCACATGGCCTTTGAATCAGTTGACAAAAGGAAATGGGAAAACTATCTTCAAATGGACACTGACACAACAACAAGATTTTGAACAAATAAAAAACAAACTTTGTACTGCACCACTATTTGTGCTACCTAATTTTCATCAGCCCTTTGAGATTGAGAGGGATGCATCAGACTATGTCCTCAGCGTAGTGATCACTCATTCAGGTCACCCAGTATCGTTTCATTCTGATACTTTCAGTGACACGATTAGGAGGTACTTGACGTATGAAAAATAACTTTATGACATTCTGCAAGCTCTCAAGCAATGGAGACACTACATTCTTGGTAAATAAATAGTCATCCTCACTGACCATAAACCTTTACAGTTAGCTCTGTCCCAGTCGAAACTACATACAACTCGACAACTCAAGTAGATTAAATACCTTCAATAATTTTAGTTGGTAATTAAGTATTTAAAGGAAAAGCCAATTCCGTAGTCGATTGTCTCAGTAGACCACCCATTACTTTACTATCTACAATGATGAGTATGTAGGGTTACCACACCACTACTTGGCCATACTTGTATTTGGTATACTGTGATTTCTCTACAATCTATAGAAAGCTTCAAACCAACATGTCGTTGACTACCAACTAATTCCTAAAGGACACCTTTCAATACAATCTTGGACAAATTTGTGTACAGACTGGTGAGCACCGACAAAATCTCATTTGGGACGCATACTATAGCAAGACTGCAGGACATTTTGGAATTGCAAAAACACTTGTTATCCTCCAAAAGTATTTTTACTGGCCTTCACTTAGATTTTATGTCAAGAAGTACATTTGATCATGCATGGTTTGTGCCATTGCTAAACCATCGAATCGATGACAAGGACTATACACACCCCTTCTAGTTCCTAGTTGACCATGGGAATCTCTTTCTATTGACTACTTGACTGGATATCCTACTACCAAACATCAGCATGACGTGATATTAGTAGTAGTCGACAGATTTTCCAAGATGGATATAATCATACCATGCAAGAAGACTATGATGACACAACAGACTGCTCAAATCTTCTTTGAGCATGTGTGGAAACATTATGGCCTCCTGACAACCATTATTTCTAATAGAGATGCTGGAGTTGTTAGCATCTTCTGGAAAACTCTTTGGAACAACTCAACTTGAAACTTTATTTGTTGAAAAACTTCCATCTGCAAACAAACGGACATACAAAAGTTGTAAATAACTTAGTCATACAATTTATCCACATGTATAGCCACAAGCATTGTCGGACATGGGATGAAAACCTTCCATACATACAACACAGCTACAATCGTTTTGAACAAAGCTCTATGGGAAATATGTTAGATTTTTAACAGTAAGCTAGCATATCATTAGGATATTTAACTAAGAGAACAACAAGCACAACAATCAAACACAAGAGACAATAAACACAGTGTTTTTCCTCGAGGAAACCATAAATGGAGAAAACCCTGTAACTTCCTCAGAGATAGAATCAACACCAAAAGTAAAACCCCAAAACACTAAGATGATATCCTAATAGTAGTAACCTCTTTGTTTCTTTCCCCAGTGTCTTTCTCTTCCTTAGCTATGTGCTACAACTAAGTGTGGATGAGTGTGCGATAAATAGAGAGGCTAGCTCTCTATTTATACTAATTCTTGACTTGACTAAACCCAACTAGGGCTGACTTCACTAGGTGAGTCTAATAACACTAGTGCCCCGGAACCGTGGAGACTTTAACCCTTAGACAATAGGAGGGTTACCCACCTTGACTTGACATGACTTGTTTACATTATAGAAACTCCTGATAGGAACATCGGGGCATGACATGACTCAAGTACATTACAATAAATCCCGGAATAAACATGGGGTTACAATACATAAAAAATACAAGTGAATACATTCTGAAGTTACAATTACATCAACACTCCCTCTTAACTAGGAAGGTATTCTCTCGACATAATTTAACAGCACAAGTATTCTTCTCGGTATCATCTCGATCATTGTCAAGCTCTCGTCAACTTCATATTTGAGTCATCTTCATCTTCAAGTCATCTTCATCTTCAATTCCTCTTCATCTTCAAGTCATCTTTCATTATCGGATCTGGATCATCACTCAATCTGGATCATCATCACTAGATTTGGATCATCACTCGATCTGGATCATCACTAGGTTTGGATCATCACTGGACATCATCACTGGATCTGGATCATCACTGGACATCATCATTGGATCTGGATCATCACTACTCGATCATCATCACTGGATCTAGATCCTCAGTCGATCTGGATCATCACCATGGGTGCTCTCTCATGATTCTTCTCATCACAGGAAGTTCTATAAAGCCAACCCTTTTTCATGTTGGGTGTTTCCCTAGCCTCCATGCAGGTATTTCTCAGGGCTTATATCTAACCTTAAGTCATAATGGCCCATCCACCACTTACATCTAACCTTGACTCATCAGAAAGGCATGCCCAACACTCACATCTAACCATGAGAGGAACATAATCCCCTCACCATGTCAGAATGGCCCAGCCCTTACATCTGACCATGGAAGGAACCTCATCCTCTTCCATGTCAGAATGGCCCAACCCTTACATCTGACCTACTCGTTAGAATGGCCCAGCACTTATATCTTCCCTACTCGTCAGAATGGCCCAGCACTTATATATAACCTACTTGTTAGAAAGTCCTAGCACTTATATCTAACCTACTCATTATAATGGCCCAGCACTTATATTTGACCATGCAAGGAACCAATCCTTCATGCCAAAAGGGCTCTGCACTTACATCTGACAACCAATTTCAGAAGGGCGTGCACTCACATCGGATCCTGTAGGAACCAATCCTATAGTCATATCAGAATGGCCCCCGGTCCCACACTGAAGTACCTGGCAACTTACTAGGTGCCTCCATTCTCCCAAAGAATGGAATCAGCCCTTATATCTCATCAAGAGGGAACCAATTCCTTAATCACATCAGAATGGCCATGCGCTCACATCTGATCATGTAAGACTACATCTCACAGTTGTTTCAAAAAGGCCCTCGGTCCCAGACCAAGTATTCCTAGTAACTGACCAGGCACATCCATTCCAAGAATGGCAACCGCCCTTAGATATGATCATGTAGGAACCAATCCTACAATCATATCAGAATGGCTCAGCACTCATATCTGAAATGGAAGGAACCAATCCTCTCACCATGACAGAATGGCTCAGCCCTTACATCTGACCATGGAAGGAACTTAATCCTCTCACCATGTCAGAATGGCTCACAGACTCATCACTTCCCTTTGGAGGGAACCCCAATCTGGAGAACACCAAGCTTCTTCTTGAAGTACTCAAACTTCACCCTAGCTAATGGCTTCATCAAGACATCAGCTATCTATTTATCCATTGCAACATACTGGAGCTTCACTGCTCCCCTCTGTAGAATATCCTTGATATAGTGATACTTGATCTTGATATGCTTTGACTTGTCATGGAACACTGGATTCTCTGACAACTTCACACAATTATGGTTGTCACAATATATACAAGTAGCATCCAACTAAAGATCAAATAAATCAGACAGTAGCTTCCTTAGCCATACTGCCTCACAACTAGTTGAACAAGCTGTGACATACTCTTCTTCAGCTGTACTCAGTACCACACAGGATTGCTTCCTGCTAAACCAATAGATCACATTTGATCCCATACTGAAGCAACACCCTGAAGTGCTCTTCCTATTGATGGAACTGCCTAGCCAATCTGAATTAACATAACCCTCCAGGTTAATCTTCTGACTTGCCTCATACTTGAGCCCATAATCAACTTTACCTCTCAGGTACCTCAGAATATGCTTTGCAGCAATCAAGTGAACATGTCTCGGATCTATCTAGAACTGGTTGAAGGTGTTCACAGCAAAGAAAATATATGGTCTCATGTTTGTTAGGTACATCAAGGACCCAATCATTGGACAATACATCGTAGCATCAAGCGTCTCTGATGAAGCATCACTCATTAGCTTCGGGTTCGATGCCATAGGTGTGGCCATAGCCTTGCAGTCCATCGTCCCAAACCTCTTCAGGATATCTACTACATACTTCCCTTGTCTGAGGGATATTCCATCCGTATTCTGCCACACCTCCATGCCTAGAAAATAGTGCATCATTCCCAAGTCCTTCATTTCGAACTCAGTAATAAGCTTTCTCTTCATATCAGTAATCAACCCATCCATACCTGTTACAAATAGATCATCCACATATAGTAGGAGCATCACTGGGTTTCCATCTTCAACCTTGTATTGTAGGTTGGAATCTGCTTTACTCTTGGAAAATCCCAAACTGGATAGAAAGCTGTTGATTCTATCGTACCCTGTCTTGGGTGCCTATTTCAAACCGTACAGGGATTTATTCAATCTACACACATGAGAATCCCTATCGTGTGTCTCAAAACCAAGTGGTTTCTCTACATACACTTCCTCTTCTACTACACCATTCAAGAAAGCAGTCTTGACATCCATCTGGTGTATCTTCCATTTCATCACTGCAGCCAGAGCAAGTAC
>LPNX010345769.1:38429-90168 GCA_001517045.1 Pseudotsuga menziesii
TACTTGTATCTATGAGTCAACATACTGATGTACTGCAGATGCCTACTTGACGGCTTGCTCCGATCAAGCCGACATTTTCACCTCATGGAAAAGACTTGTTCTCTCAAAGCTCTTGTTTATCGTATACCTCCAAGACTTAGGATTTGGGGGGCGTCCTGTTATACCAAAATCATGTCACCATCATGAGATAAGACATTTGACATACCTACTTGCCCTGAATCCCAGCTTTTGGAGTGGAAACTCATATCATTTGTCAATATTTTCATGCAAATTCCCAGCACCGCGCTTGACCCTTTATCCATACGTGGTACCCTTGTTCGCACTGCCCATACTCTATTGCCCACAAGAGGTGCCACTGCTTATGGCCCTTAGTCCATAAGCAGTTATTACCAGAACTACTTTGTCACTGAAGGAGAAATGTAGTACCGTAAGGGAAAAAGACAAGTTTCTCAAGAATTCTAGATGATAAGCCTCGTGTCCTCCCTTATCCCTACTATTGTGGGTCTGTTTAGCTCAAGATCCCCCATCCTAGGATCTTGGAGGCCACCTCACCCACAAATATCTCAACCTACCCTATCGATCTAGCCTTATAAATACAAGCTTATGGCCATGGTTGAGGGGGAGAATTATTAAGGCATTGTTATGTTGTTGGATTGATCACTTGTTATGCTGTTGGATTGATCACTTAGAGATGCATGTCAATACTAAGACTTGGTTGTAAACTTATTCATATTTCTTTAATGCAAGTTGATTTCTGTCCCACATATATTGTTGATGTTTGATTTCATATATATGTTGTTAGATTCCTTAGTCACTAGCAGAGAATAGTAGATCATGTTCTGGTTGCTTTGATATGTTTCATGTTGAGCTTAGTGCAGGTACACAGGGTGACTATCAAAGCGTTGCATTCTAGGCATCTATGACATCTAGGGAGAGTCTTCAACCTCTGTCTTCTATTTGTTCTAGATCTGAACCATTCAAACTAGTGGAACACCTTGCTATCCGCAAGAGGTGAAATATTCCAGCTAACAATCGCGACTGATAGATGAGTGGGTTCACGCTTTCGTTCATACTCTTGAAGAAATGCCATGGTCATGGTATGTAGCAGCAGAGTTGCACAAAAACATTACCACTTGGAAGGACTTGTCAGCTCACTTCATGCAGACGTTTAACTTCTAGGACATTAATGCTGAGGTATGTAATTATTTACACATTATCCATGACATAGTACTAAAAGTCACCCATGTCGCATACCTAGTTGATCCCCATGCAAATTGCTCCGTCCAATCCATGATAATGTGCTACAACTTGTCCGAGGAACCTGAAGGTGATAACGAGCTGTAGAGTGTCAATATCCCAGAGTCTGAGGGAATTCGTGGTGTTTCATCTCCCAACATACCGACGGACTCAATGTAACAGCCGCTACACATTAGGAAAATTGACATTGGGATGGAAAAAAACCTGAAATTTGCCAATGTTGGGGACTATTGGGGCGAAGAGACGATAGAAAAAATCACAGATCTCCTGCATGAATTCCAATATCTGTTCCCTACATGGTTTTTCAAGATGAAGGGGATCCTTGGTGATTTAGGATAAATGAATATTCCTCTCAAGACAAATGCAAAACCAGTCTTCCAGAGGCTGTATAGACTAAAGCTGCGGTATAAGGATCGCGTGAAAACTACGCTTGATCAGATGCTTGATGTTGGGATCATCAATCTGGTAGAAGAATCAGAGTGGATAAGCCCAATGGTGGTCCAAGACAAGAAGTATGGAGAAATCCACATCTTTGTTGATCTAAGAAAATTGAATGACACATTTATGCACGACCCGTTCCCAACCCCTTTCACGGATGAAGTCCTGGAAGGTGTAGGTGGCCAGGAAGTATATTCCTTCATAGATGGTTTTTTGGGATACCACCAGATCCAGATCGCAAAGGAGGATCTCCATAATACTACATTTTTCACCAAGTGGGGTTGTTTCCAGTATAGCGTCAAGCCATTTGGGCTGAAAAATGCCCCCGTTGTATTCTCTTGTGTCCTTGTCACAGTCTTTAAGGATTTTATTCAGAAGTTCCTACAAGTATATATGGATGACTGAACTATCTATGGTTTGGCTAAAGACCACATGGAAAATCTATGATTAATGCTGGAACGGTGTCAACAGGATCATATTGCATTGAATTCCAAGAAATGTATTTTATGTGCACCCTTTGGTATATTACTTGGGCACATCGTCTACAAAGAAGGTCTGTTGGTAGATCCGGAAAAGATTGTGCTGATCCTCATTTTACCACCACTGACGAATGTAAAAATGCTTCGACTAACAATGGGCCACACAGACTATGATCGCAATTTTATCAGGGGATATGCTGCGATTACCGCTCCTATGGAGAAGCTGCTAAAGAAAGATGATGCATTTGAATGGACTCAAGAATGTCAAGGAAAGTTTGACACTTTGAAGGCCAAGATGGCCTCTACACCCATACTGGTTTTTCCTGACTGGAATAAGGAATTCCATGTACACGTTGATGCCTCTTCTACTACGCTGGGGGTTGTTCTTGCGCAACTAGGTGAAGGCCACATGGATCATCCCATAGCGTATGCCAGTAGGAATTTATTGTTTGCTGAATGGAATTACACCATGACTGAAAGGGAAGGCACGGCGATGGTATATGCTCTGCAAAAGTTTAGGAACTATTTGTTGGGTGGACACTTTAATATGTTCACTGATCATTCAACTTTGCAATGCCTAGTAAATAATCCTATGTTGGGGACAAGAATCTGCAGGTGGCTGCTTTTGTTCCAAGAATTTGATTTTGAAATAGTGGTAAAGCCAGGATGGTTGAACGCTAGCCTGGATCATCTATCACGTATTGAGAATGGTGAAGAACCCACTAATATTGGTGATGGGCTGCCTGATGCGAAATTATTTTGAGTTGAAATCATAAATGATTACTATGGCCCCATTGTTCAGTGACCCAGTCCGACACCTCCTGAGAAGCACCAAAGTTGCACCTCTGTGTGAATGCGAGAAGAAATAACTGCCTAGATGGGGCCGTTGAGTTCAGGAGCGGTTGAGTCCGAGGCACCCCGAGGTGTCTCGGTGAATGATATTTTGGGATACATTGCTCCCACATGTCCCAACGCTAAGCCACAGTAGCTGTCGAAAAACCAGAAGTACCCACCCAAGTTTCCCCCACTTCCAGAAGGGATGAAATGCTCCATAGATATCATCTTTGCATTAATTAGGCTCAAGTTCGATGACCATGACTTGATTTTTCTAAAAGATGTTTGGGACGAGCCCTACGAGTCTGTCATGATAGCGCCTAGTGGCCCCTTTCAGTGAATTATGAAGCCATGGGCCAATGGCTTAGAGAAATATGGATTGTTTGGGCTCATCAATATGCCCCACTTTGGCCGTTTGAACGAAGCACATGCATGTGTAAAGCAACTGTTGGCATGCTTCCATGGAGGGATGCTTTGGCTAACTACACCGATCCCTATTATTGTCGACTTGATTGCCAACATTACTAGGTTTCCTAAGGCTGGGGAGGACCTAGTGCAATATATTTGTGGACGAGATATGGAAAAAAGGCTTGCGAAGCAGCTAAAGTAGCACTTCGGGTTACAATGGGATGGTCGTCCCTATCGCATCGATAGTATCAACTCATAGATGGTGTGAATTGGTGTCAGAATTCTGGCTAGAAAAGTTGTTCATGACAATTGACCTGTGCAATGCAATTCAGGATTTGCCGCCTATGCTAAAAAATGGGCGGAGGGAGTTCAGATGAATTGGTCATTATTTTTGTTAAATCAGTTGCTCAACGCTGCGCTCACAGCTCAGAGTGGGCACCCCTTTTCTTATAGTTGGATTTTTATTTTCATCACCCTAGTTTCTTATATGGATCCATAGGACTACCAACCAATGATAGTTGAGGAAACCAAGGTTTATTGTGCTGCTTGCTATCAAAACTTGTGGTGGGTCAAAGAACCCAGTCGCCAAATGGATTATGCGATTGATTTTTGTATCTATTGGGAGGCACTGCAGGCGGTCGTTGTAGCTATTTCAAGGATCTCTCCCTACACCATGGCCAAGTATTAGAGGATCATTTGGTTTGCTATTGGACCCCACTCCATTCATATTCAGGATAGGTGGGATCCCGATAAGTAGTGTCTTCCATTGCCTTACAAGATTGCCATGAAATATTTGTACGTGATTGTGTAATAATGTCTAGACGACTGGCACATCCCAGTGAGTCAAGAGGAGTTAGATGAGGAGATCCCCCAGAAGCCCTTGAAGACTTGTCCCACTGGAATTAAGTACCCATGAATCTGACAATGAGTCATCCGTGGACCTTGAAGATGCAGTGAAGCGGATGTGGGAGGAGACTTGCACCAAATGGAAACAAAAGTATGAGGCTGGAAATGATACTAAATTTGGATTAGAAGATCAATTGTAGTAGCTTATCAAGGACATCATGGGAAATGTAGAAGGTTCTCAGCAGTTTCACCCAATCCAGAGCATGACTATGGACCTGAACAAGTTGTCCACTATAGAATTGGTTGATTTGTATCATGGCATCACACTAGAGTTGGTACCACGATAGCAAGCATTGACGACAGTTTATATCGAAGCCCAGGATTCTACTGAGTAGATGAAGAAGGATGTTGCAGATATGCACCAGGTCTGTGTGCAGTTGGCCAAGAAAATTTACAAGAAATCAACACGCTCAAGGCAACACAATCTGAGATGCAACGGAAGGACACTACAGAGATTACGGATCTCAAGAAGGTGCAAGATCACTTGATTGTGGAGAAAGCACAACTGTGTGCATGATATAGAGAATTGGAGCAGGCAATCTCTATAACCTGTCAGGACATGGTTGACGCCACCACCGAGCTCACCCCAGTCAAGAAGGCCCAGTGATTGGGGTAGACCTTAATTCAACTTCATGACCATAAATTACTACTCTAGGCTCAAGCACAACCCAATACCCCACCAGAGAAGGTTACGAAGCGTAAGGGTTCCCTCAAGGAAATTGCTACTCAGTTTGGCCACATGGAACAAGAGGGCAAAGCTATTATGGAGGAAACCACTCAGTTTTGGCAGAGTATTGTTTAGGATGAGAAGATGGACCAACTCACTGTGTAGGTACAGGAAGTAGAGGGTCAATTGATAACTTTGAATTCAGTGTTTAAGGCCATGCTGCTGATGGTACAAATCACATGGGTCGTTGAACTTAAGGATCTCCAGTAGCGCGCTTTCCGTGCCCAAGAGTGCCAGCAAAAGCATCGCGAGAAGCTTAATGAATTCCAAGATCTTGGCGGCCAATTAGCTATTAAAGCTGTTGCCACACTTCAGGCTGTTTAGGAGAGTCGACAAATGGTCAACGGTAAGGCTACTGAGGAGCATTAGGTCCAACAAACAGTGAGTAATTGTCAAAATACCGTTGCTAAAGTGTAGCTCTAAGTTCAGGACGTTACCCAACAATTTTCTGATTTTAAGTATAAGACTGTTGCATACACCTTATAAACTTGACGTGGCTTGAGGACGAGCCACAAAACCGTGTTGGGGGCCTTTTGGTAAAGGGTTGGGGAGAGTGAGTTGCGAAACGTTGCAGTAGCTGTGTAAGCCCACGTGGCATCGCACAAGGGCCATTTAGTACGATAAGCGGAGAAGTAACCACTTTTTGAATATTTCATGTATATGTGGCCCAATTTTTTTGTAATAGGTCAGTAGTGGTTAGAAATTAGTTAATAGTGGACCCTTGAGCTGAAGGCATAAGCCTATTTATAGATCCATTTTTGTAACGATAAACACACATGTTTTTGGCATTGCAACTGGTGCACTCTGTGCTAGGGATTGTTGTGTCTTCACTGTGATTTTTTCTAGGTTTCTTTTGATGCACTCTCCGATTTTGGAGAAGGATGGTGTAATGTGGCATGTTTGCGCAAGATTTATATAAAATGTGCTGAGTATGGTTCAATATTTATCTGTTTTCTGTTATGATGCAGCAATACTGCTTTTTGTTATAATGATGCAATGTGACTTATATAGATCTGTTATGATGCTATGATTTTGTTTCTTATACAATGATGCGACTTAGTTTCTCCTTGCTTTGTTAATGCGATTTGTTAAATCTCTGTGACTGTTGAATGCAGTACGATGTTTCATGATTAATGTTATGATAAGATAGGGTGATTGCATAAGTCATGGTCCCCCCCAATTGGATCCCCATGTCCTCCTTCTCCACTATCGAAAACTTGATTCTAATAGCTCTCCCTTGAATGCCTCAAGTGAGACCCCATATACTTTGCAAACGTTGCTGGGCAAGGTAAAACCTATTCAGGTCAGTGCTCAGGGAGATCACACTACAGGATGTTGACAGAGTTGGAACCCTTGTCGATGAAGCTTTGTTGGTGGGTTGCACCAACAACAACAATAAACACAAGAGACAAGAGACACAAATAATTTTCCTCAGGGAAACCATAAAGGAGAAAACCCCGCAACTTCCTCAGAGATAGAATGAGCACCAATGGTAGCAGTAAAACCCAAAGAAAAAAAAGATGATCTCCAACAGTTGTTCTCTCTCTCTCACTTGAGAGAGCTTCTCCTCTCTCACTCATGCAACCCAGTGAGTGAGTGTGTGTGTGATGTGTAGAAATGAGGAGAGCCTCACTTCTATTTACATTATTCCATTCACTTTATGTCCACTCCAACAAGGCGGCCTTACTTAACAATTTTTACCAGGGCCAACTTGTCTAAGAGAGTCTAATAACCCTAGTTCCACACAACTATGGGGACTTTTCCCTTGGATCAACAAGGAGGGTTAACATTGATTCAATTATGGAGATTATTTCCCAAACTTACAATGGAGGGTTAACCTCAATGACTTTACATGACTTGTTTACAATATTTAATCTCCCGATTGGAACATCGGGGCATGACATGACTCAATTACATTATAGATAATTTTCGGAATAAACATCAGGGTACAATACATAAGGTATACAAGTGAATACTTTTCAAAGTTACAAATACATCAAAACTCCCTCTTAACTAGGAAGGTTTTCTCTCGATGCAATTTATGAGCACAAGTCTTCTTGTCTGTATCATCTAGATCATCATCAAGTCATCTTCAAGTCATCTTTATCGTCAAGTCATTTTCATCAAGTCTGGATAATCACTGGATCATCATTGAGTCTGGATCATCACTTGATCTGGAGCATCACTGGATCATCATCAAGTCTGGATCATCACTTGATCTGGAGCATCACTGGATCATCATCGTTGCTTCTGCTATCTCAATCAAATGGTGCTATCTCTTCATTCTTCTCGTCATAGGAATTTCTACAGATCGGACCCTTTTTCATGCTGGTTGTAGGCCTAGACTCTAGGTAGGTCTTCATCTTCTTCAGTACTTATATGTGACCATGAGAGGAACACATCAAAGAACCATGTCAGAATGGCCCACCCATCACTTACATCTTTCGTTCTCAAAGAATGGATCTCAGCTCTAGGTTGAGTGTCAATCCTAGACTAAAACAAATTCCTGGTAACTGACCAGGTGCCTCCATTCTCCCAGTGAATGGCCTCTTAGCACTAAGTTGAGCTTCAGTCCCAGGCTACATCAATTTCCTGGTAACTGACCAGGTCCCTCCATTCTCCCAGAGAATGGCTTCTGTAGGTCTTCATCATCTTTGGCCATAATGTGGAATCGTTAAGACTGATTACATGCGTCAACAAAACCTTGAAAGAGAATCCTAGCACAGACTATAGGATCTCCAAGGATATTTTACATATGACTGTCACAAAACCTTGAAAGAGCATCCTAGCACAAACTATAGGATCTCCCATGATCTTTTCTATGTGACTACCACCACAAAACCTCGAAAGAGCATCCTAGCAAAGACTATAGGATCTCCCAAGATCTTTTCTATGTGGTCAGGAAAAACCTTATAAGAGTTTCTTGCAACCTACAAGAACTCTAAAGAGAATCCCAGGACTTTTACGAGCACATATCTCAACCTATCGGATCTCCAGGGCTGATTACATGCCTCTAGTAGCAAAATCTCGAAAGAGCATCCTAGCACATACTATAGGATCTCCTAGGATCTTTTCTATGCGACCTATAGCAAAATCTCAAAATAGAATCCTAGCATAGACTATAGGATCTCCCAATATCTTTTTTATGCTACCTTCACAACCTGTCCACGGCTAACCTGTAGTAAAACCTTGAAAGAGAATCCGAGCACAGACTATCAAATCTCTCAGGATATTTTACATGCTATATGTACAATCTATCCACAGAGTATCATGTTGATACTCATCACAACATCATCCTGATGAATATCATCATCATATGATCATCCCGATCATCATCATAGCAGAAACTGAAGCATCATTCCGATGCTCATCAGATAATGCTTACATCTAGAGACATGGGAAGGATCCTCCTATCATGCTTGGAATGGCTCATGCAAATGTGTCCCATCACTTCTTCCTTGAAGTATCTTCTATCTAAATAACACCAAGCCTCTCTCTGAAGTACTCAAACGTCACCCTGGCTAGTGGTTTGGTCAACACATCTGCTATTTGCTCATCCGTCGCAACATACTGGATCTTCACTGCTCCTCTCTACACCATATCGCTGATATAGTGATATTTGATCTCGATGTGCTTCGACCTGTCATGGAATACCGGGTTCTTAGACAACTTCACACAACTCTGGTTTTCACAGGTAGCATCCGATGGGAGATCAAATAACTCATATAATAACTTCCTGATCCATACTAGCTCACAACTAGACAAACAAGCTACGACATACTCTGCTTTGGTTGTACTCAGTGCTACGCAGGATTTCTTCCTGCTAAACCAAGAGACCACACCTGATCCCATACTATAGTAGCACCCCAAGGTGCTCTTCCTATCAATGGCACTGCCTTCCCAATATGAATCAACATAACCCTCGATTTTCTCCAAGATAGGACATATACTTTGTGAAAAGCAAGGAACCCTGGACAAAGCAAGCATCATCGTAAGTGGCGCAGGAAGTAGTACAGGTACCACACACACTGCCTCCTCCATTACAGTTCATCCCTGCTCAACCCCAGCAACAGTTTGTAGCATAGCCGTAGTTTGCACCACAACCACAAATAGTCACACAACCACAGTATAGCTAGGTGCAGTGACCACAGTATAATCATCCACAAGCTGCACAATATGTTCAGCAGCAACTTCCACAGCAACAGCTAGCTTAACAATAGTTCCAACAGGTAGGAACCTAAGGAGGATTTCGTGGAGGCTTTAGGGCCGCAGCGGAGTCTTTGGTCGAGGAATCGATCGATTTCAGGAATCCATTCAGTGTTATACATGTGGGATATTCAGGAACTATTAGAAAGAATGTCCTTATGTGCATTGTAATTACTATGCATCCAATGATCATAATGTCAAAAATTGTCCTCAATTGATCGCAAAATGGCAAGTTGTTCATATTCCTTAGTTGCGCAACACTCAGAATCAGAATCAACCTTTGTTCCAGGTGCAGAATTAGCCACCCCTACAAGGTCAAATCCCACTGCAGAATCAGACTCTGACTCAGAATCCACCCCAAGCTCAGAATATACCAATGAATCAAGCTATGAATCAGCCGGGAGCTCAAGCCTAGAACTTGCATCAAGGACCGACAGTTGCAGCAATTCATGCATAACCAAGGATGAAGGATGCCGATGTCAGGATTGTCACTCATCCTGGCATGAAAACTGGTGATGATAGACCATGACAACCTATTTGACTTGCTGGAAAGAAAAAGGTTGCATTTAATATTGCAACAGAAAAATACACTTTCTTTGAAGCAAAGTAGGCAATTGGAAGGAATCCGGGTAAGATACCAGTTATTGACATGCCTTTTTCTTTTGACCCATCTGTATAAGCAGTACCATCGCGGTAGGATGGCACTCTGCTTAAGTTTATTTAAAGTTTTCTATCACTGGAAAGGGACTCGGATGCCCTTGTCGAGCTTGAGACATTGTTGCACCTTCCGAATAAGACAGTGAAGGATTCTACTGTGAACTCCTTGCAAAAAAGAAAGACAGGAAAGGAAATGAGGATGAATATCTAGATTACTGATTATGAGGTTGACTTGGTCATTCTAGACCTTGGATTTGATGTCAACATTCTGACAAAGCAAACTTGGCAGTCGATGGGAAAGCCAAAGCTAGGATGGTCACTAGTGCAGCTGCGGTTAGCAAATTAGGTGAAGGTTCATCCCATCGATCGTGTTTCAAATTTGGTTGTCGACATTGAAGGTATGAAAAAATTTGTTGACTTTGATGTGATAGAAGTTGTAGAGGATGGTGGTTCCTATCTAGCGCTACTAGGAATTGGGTGGGCTAATGACAGCATGGCAGTTATCAACTTCAAAAACCGAGTTATGAAGTTTGAGAACCAGGATGTTAGGGTCATTGCTCCTATGGACCCTCAAGAAGGATGGCACTATATTGAACCAGTGAAGGATGAATTTTGGAGAAGTTGGGATCAGTCATACAACATCCTTGAGGACTACATCCATCCCACTGTCATTGACAAACTTGGATGGGCGCAAGTTCTGCGTCCTCAGATTCAGATGATGCTCTAGAAAATTGGCAAAATCGGTTGCATGAGGTATCATTCTGGAAGTGTGGGTTAATTACGTAGTCTCTCTAACATGTTGCAACTAAGATGGTCGAGTTGCCCATTTATAAAGGAATACCAGGACTCTATGAGTTATTTCAAGAAGTTGAAAAGAAAGTGTTGGCACCACAAAGGATATTGTCTCTTGACGTATCACTAAAGGATACCCCGACCCGTTGGTGGGAAAAACACAAATGGACAATCCACGACTGGGAGAAGTGACGGAGATTGATGATGGTCCATGTTATCTCTCCAGGAAACTCCTCTAGGTTGTAGCTCAAGGATTCTTGGTAAATTAAAATGTTTTTAGGGTTTTCTGATATGGATCAAGTCGGATGACCTATATAACCTCCCACTCTCAACACATGCATGAAGGTCACTCGATTACAAGGATTTTAGTTACAACTTGTTCAGTTGTTTGACAATAAGGTGAAAGGATGGAGAACTCATCAAGCTGGCAGACTTACATACAAAAGAGATGCATATAAATGGTTGAATCCTGAGGAGGATGGTACTTATAAATAAAATCACATTAACTCACCAATAGGATTACAACTATTAGCTATTAATCAACTTGAGAATCACCTAAATGCACATTCAGGCATAAGTAGAGAAAAGATAAAGATGATGGATAAACAAATCACAACAAAAGAGCTTATATTTAGAATAAACCAGATCAGACGCTTGATCATAGAATCGACTTACAAATCCCCAAAGTCATACCTTTATTATAAAATCAATCATGGGCTTTATAGCCTTCTACAAAAATCACAGATCCTGGAAATCCGATCTATTTACACAAAAAATATATGAAAGTGATAGTTTTTCTAGATTAGGGCTTCAAACCCTTGCTAACTATTTGTCTATCTATTATGAAGATCTAGTTCACTGAGTGAAATTTTAATAACTGAAGTGGTTGCTGATAATCACCACTGCTAGTTCACTGTAAAATTGCCACCAAAAGCGGGTGTTTTGTTAGTTAACTGATGTGACATTTCTTGTTTAATCCACCATAATTTTCTACCTTGTCGCTGATTGGAAGGTTTTTCTTCTTGCCCATCAACGCCCCAAGATTCAACGCTACCGCAGTGTCGACGCCTTAAATCACTAGCATCGCGACGGCTTCTTCATCGGCAATCGGAAGCTTTTTTCCTTTGGCCCATCAGTGCTCCAAGTCTCAACGCATCGATGCTCTCCATCACTAGCTCGTTGGCGATTGGGAGTTGTAACAACTAATGCATCGAAACCTTTTATCTAAATGCTTCCGCAGTTTCAAAGGTGAAACAAACTAATTTTATCGCTGCCGAAAGTAGATTGACAAACGAATCGAATATTTAGTCCTCTGTGCCACCGACACTATGGAGGATCTTAGTTTTAAACTCGTCGATCCGTTGTCCTTAGTTCTTCTGATCACCAATGATTTTCTATTGTCACGCTATCAGAATGATTCTTGTCATTAATCAGAGCTTTAGTCTTTTGTGCCACCGACACTACGGAAGAGCTTAGTTTTAAAATCGTCAATTCGTATTTTTTCTGTCTCCCGTCATTGCGGATCCTTAGTGGACTATCTCACCGATACATAGCCCATACTTATTTTGATCACTGAAAATTTCATCCGATCGTGAAAGCTGTAGTCTATAAATCTATCGGTGGCTAATGAGATGTTCTGATCCTCGCCCAAGCCACCGAAGCTACAACTTTGTGAAATTTTTATCAACAACAGAGGATTTCAAACTGTTAGTGACATTCATATTCCTCATTGCATGTATTAAATTCTTCATATGAAAAAAAATTATTTTGGGAGATAACATCTGGCTCCTACTTGGGGATGGGAACCTCCCAGTGAGGTCCTAAGAAACCCAGACCGAAATTCCTTTCCCTAAAAGAAACTAAGTAACTTAACACTATCCTTTATTATTCCATTGGGCATGGAGTCTTATTCTGAAAGCAAAACAGCCTACTATTTACTAATTTACAATCATAAGGCCTAAGAGCCTCAAATAAAATAGAGCTTCAAGAATCACCCATTTACTCGGCCATCAAATATTTCTTTAGCTTCCAGAATCTGGAATTTGAAGGTGTTATTTTTATGTACCTGGGCTATCACAAAATGGCCAATCCATACAGAGTCAAATTTTCCATGTTTCCTCTTGTCTTATCTGACAGCATCCCACTTGAGGACCCAAAACCCGACCTGGAAGTTATCTTCCTTTGCTCTTTTGTCAAACATGCCCTTTATCCTCTGTTAATGAGCTTCTGATTTTCCTGTAGCCTACTCCCTGATCTATTGTAACTCTACGAAATCCATCATCCTTCTCACCATATCATTTGGTTCATCTTCCTCTTCCTGAAAGAACTTTTCCACTGGAAGGATGAGCTGGATAGGAAAGATGGCCTTAGTGCCATAAACTAGTTTGAATGGAGAAGTCCCTATGGATCTTTTGTCTATTACCCTATCATCCCATAAAGCAAACTTAAGCTTTGAATCCCATCTTTTCTGATTGGTCTCTAGCAGTTTCCAAATGATTCTGACTAAGCTTTTGTTGGATGACTCAGCCAGGCCATTTCCTTGTGGGTAATAGGATGTGGAGTGCACCAGTTGAATACCCATTGATTCACACATTTTAATCAATGCCCCAGCTTTGAAAACTGGTGCATTATCAGTTACTAACCTCACTAGGCAACAAAACCTGTTGAAGATATTCTCATATAAAAATCTCATGATGACTTGATGAGTGGCATTCCTGGTGGGTACTGCTTCTATCCATTTGGTGAAGTAGTCAGTGGCTACTAAGATCCATTTATGCTGTCCACTAGAAGATGGATTTATTTCACCTATGAAATCCAAACCCCATTGCTGGAAAGGCCCATTCACTATAACAGGCCTAAGGGGCAAGGATTTGAGCTATTGCTTCCCTATAAATCTTTGGCATTGGTCATAGGCCCTTACAAAAGTGCATACATCAGAAAAGAGGACTGACCAATAGTATCATGCTTTTAAGATCTTGTGGGTTGTGGTTTTCCAATAGTGGTGGCCTCCACATGTGCTGGAATGAAAGTGATGCATGACCTACTCTGCTTCCTTTTTGTCTAGACACCTTAGCAAAATTCCAGACTGATCCCTCCAGTATAGCAGTTTTTCAATTATGCAGAACTTAACAAATTTCAATTCAAGGGCCCGTGCTTGGTTAGGAGTGAGATCAGGAGGAACTTCTAAATCTTTAAAAAATTGAGTGATACCTAAGTACCACTCACATGAAGATATGTTCTCAGCTACTGATGGACTGTTATTCTGATCTTGATTTACTTATGTTTTAGCTGCTACCATAGTCTGCACCTTTGTTGATTTGACACATGTGAAATTTATTCCCATCAGTTCACAGTTTTCTTGGGCCATGAGTTTTTCCAAACATAATCCCTTTGCCAGCTTGGTGGGTTTCACCTCTACATCAAACTCAATGAGTTTGGAAATCCACTTAGCTCTCTTCCCATCAATGTCGGGCTGAGTCAAAACAACCTTCACGGTAGCTGAAGGGACATATGCAATGACCTTTGCATGGAGAATGTAGATTCTGAAAGTCTTCAAAGATTTTATGAGAGCATAAGCCTGCTTCTCAATTGGGTCATACTTCATCTCGGCATCTCTCAGGGTTCTGCTGAAGAAAGCAATTGGATGATCAAGACCTTCATCATTCTTTTGTAATAGTACGACTGCCACTGTGTCATAAGATGCAAAAGAGAAAATGTAAAAACCCTCGGTGTAGTCAGGAGTAATCATGGTTGGGGCCTCCATGATGGATTTCTTAATGTCTTCAAAAGAGTTTCTTTCCTGGTCAGTCCACTTTATTTCTGCATCACTTTTTAGCATGACTGTTATATGCTTTACCAGCTCGGAGAAATTTGGAATGAACCTTCTAACAAAGTTTATCTTGCCTAAAAAGGAATGAATGTCTCTTTTTGACCTTGGTATTAATAGTTTTTGGATTTATTCCACCCTCATCGGATCGATCTTTACACCTTCAGCTGAGACTATGTGGCCTAGGAGCTTTCCTTCATTGAGTGCAAAATGGGACTTCTTGGGGTTCAGTGATATTCCATACCTTCTGTACTTCAGAAATACCTTCCTTAAATGCTGCATTTGGTCATCATGGCTATGAGAGTAAACTGTTAAGTCATCCAAATATATCAGCACAAATTTATCTTTTAGCCCTACAAAAGCTAGGTCCATAGCTCTATGAAAAGTAGCCCCCACATTTATTAGCCCAAATGGAATTTTAGCATACATGAAGGTGCCCCAGGGGGTGGTAAAGGCAGTCTTCTCTTGGTCATCTGGGTGTACAGAAACTTGGTTGTATCCAAAGAAGCCATCAAGGAAGGACATGACCCTGGCCCCCAAGACTTTCTGCAACAAACGTTCCATATTGGGCAGTGGATAGTTGTCTTTTTTGGAACACTTGTTCAGGTTTCTAAAATCCACACACAACCTGATTTCTCCATTTTTATTTCTTAACACTACTAGATTTGTAATCCACTTGGAATACCTGAGGGGGATTATGATCTTGGCTTTGAGGAGTTTGTGGATCTCCTTCTCAATCACTAGTAATAGAAGAGGGATGATGGGTCTCATCTTCTGTTTGAAAGGAATGGTGTCCTTTTCCAAAGGAATCCTATGCTGGATGATGTTGGTGTCATAGGTTTTTAGGTCACTATAATCCCATGCAAAGACATCAACAAACTCTTTTATCAAGCTGCAAAATTCAGACTTATGTTCAGCGGTCAGCCTAGTGGATAGATTTATCAGTTTTGGATGGCTTTGGCTGCCTAAGCTTTTCTCTTGAATAGCAGGATCTAGCTCCTTTTTGGCCGGCTTGAGAGGGATGTCATTGTGATCAAACAGTTCTTCCAGCAGTACTAGGCCTTGGGGTATGTAGTTGCTGAGCAATTGGACAATATTCTACTCAGTCACTTTATCTTTTAACTTGAGTTTTTTGGATTCCTCCATGTTAAGGTTTTCCTGGTCTATGTGTATTTCAGAGAATTCATCTACTAACTAAAGGAATTTACTGAGTTCCCCATCATTTTCAAACACCCTCCAAAATTTTACATTGTCTGGCAGAGAGGGTCTGTACTTGACCTGAACATCATAGCTGAGCTTAGGGGGTAAAGGAGGAACAAACAGACTTGCTGATATGGCCAGGGAATCAGCCAGGTGATTCATATCCCTAGGAATATATGACAGTTCAAAAAACATAAAGGAGTATATGGGTTTCCATACCTAGTCCCTGTAGGCCTTCAATCTGATATTTTTCATCTAAAAAGTGTTATTGACCTACTGTATGATGAGGTATGTGTCCTCAAAAATATTCACACACATGATCCCCATATCCTTGGTCGCTTTAACTCCTAGCAGCAAGGCTTCATATTTTGCTACATTGTTAGTGGTTTTGAAATCGAGCTTATAAGACAAGTGAATGTTTTCCTTAGATGGGGAGATCAACACGACACCCATGCCTGCTGAGCTTTGAGTGCTAGCCCCATCAAAATACATGGTCTAGATCATTGTTGTTACTTCTTCGGGCTGCTGACGGGTGGGCTCATTGAGCTGAACTGACGTCTGTTGATTATCATCTATTTGCAAAATGAAGGGCTCGAAATCGGTGTCCACGACATAGATCAGGTGATTCACCGAGTGGCTCTCCTTGCTTATAATGTATGCTAGCTAATTTTCCCTGTACAGCCTCTTAGTCTCCCTTCCAAACATGGGAAAGGTAGCATATGTGAGATCCATCTGAAGGGTGCCACCTAGTCTTTTGCTCCATGACCAAGATAGCAAGAGGCCAAATTTTGGAGGAATATCGGCCACTACGATGTCCATCATTATGCTTTTCGAAGGTAGGTGAGTTAAGTTTACAACAAGGTCTTTGAAGAGGCCCAAGCACTTGACCTTCCTAGAGTCAAAGGAGAATAAAACATGGTAGGTCTTGGTGATGTTGAGGCCAATCTCATCCATCACAGCCTTTGTCATTAGGTTATGAGAGGCTCCTGAATCCAGCAGAGAGTTATGGAGGATTTTATCATGGATGTTCAAGACTATATAAAATGGTGGGTAGGAGTCCTTTAGGTCTTCAATCATGGGGCCCAGGGTTACATTAGGCTTTTCATAATGTAGGTTCACAAAGTTAGTGTCAATGTGCATCTTGGGCTGAAGGGAATTCAGAAGGGAGGACTTGAAGGTGTCATTTTTCATTAGCTCAATTAGAGGGAAAGGGATTTTCAATTTTTGAATTTCAGACTCAAGGTTGAAAGAAGAATGCAGCCTATCTGGAAACCTTACCTCATGAGCTGTAGGTTTGAGTTGGACTTGATCAGGTGTGGCTGAAGGTGTGGGTTTTTGCAATTCTTTGGATGGGGTAGCCCCCTTCTTTGGTAAAACAACAACCTTTCTAGCTGGTGCGGCATGCTGCTTGACAGGTACATCACTCTTCTTGAGGGGAGAAACCATCCTGTACCTCAGTCTCTAACCTCCTTGACCATCAGCCTGATAGATAGCTTCTTCAGTGATCTGCTCATCTATCAGGGCTTCTTCATCTTCTGCTTGTGTCAGAAAAGAACAGTCCACCTCATCCTCCATGCAGTGGATATTGTCTTCAGCTTCTCCTTCTTCTTCAATAAATTCTAGCTCTTCTTCTAATACAACATTTTGAAATGGAGCTCTTATCCTCTGATCTTCCCCTTGATTTCTCTCCCTTCTAATAATATGAACATGGGGGGTTTGCTCTTCTATAAGGAACAAAATTTAGGTTTTGAGGAGCAAAGTCACTTGGCCCCTTACCCCTCATCGGTAGATGTCCTTGGTCCTTTAATTTAGACATTTAAGTAGTCAGGTTATCTAAATGTTTGGTCATTTTTTCAATCTTGTTCTCTGATGCAGAAGCCCCACTATAGTCTCCTGGCTGCTTTCTCCTGTCTACCTTCCCTTTGACCTTTTGAGATGCCAGAATGTTTGACTCTACCTCTAGGGAAGCATACTGCATGAGTGATAAGGAGGCAGACCTCCTTTCTCTAAGAAGTAGGTAGAAGTTAGATTCAAAGGCATTTGCATAAGTTATCATAGCTGAGGTACCAGTGGGCTTAATATCAGTGGGGATCTTGCTGTACATGTTGTTGAATCTCTTGGTAAATTTGGAGATAGAATCCCCATTTTCTCTTTTCAAGTTGATGAATTATGTGATATATTAGAGGTGGTCTCTCCTTTCTCTCCAATGCTTTAGGGAAATGTCATATAGGGCCTCTATGCCTGCCACTGACCCAGCAGGCAGTTCCTTAAACCACTTTCTAGCCTGGCCATCTAGGCTTTGCAAAAAAACCCTAGTCCATACATCTTCTTGTTCTATGTTAATATTTTCAGCATAGTTGTAAAAATCCTCTAGATTTTCTTCAGCATTGAAATCCCCTTCCCCTGTAAACTTAGGCATATACTTGAGATAATCCCCCATAGGCATGGCTACGAGGGGATTTGGAAAAATTAGGGGTGCATACCTAGCTACCAAGATCATTTCCATCTTGGTCAATTGAGGGGTAGCCATATTGGAAATGGGTATGGACAGGGATGTGGAAGGTAGCACTGATGAGGATATTTGCTAAGACTACGGTGGTATACTTATCCCAGTGGAATCACCAAGGATTGGATCTTCACAGGGATCAGTGCTTGAAGATGCCCAACCCCTAGATTTTTCTGATGTATCTAAAAATTCCTGGGAATTAAGAACTTCAACAGAAGAAATAATAGCAGAAATATTTCTTGAAATACCTGATGTAGCTGTTTGTGCAGCACTGCTGGTCTATCTTATTAAAGCCCTATCTTTCCTCAAAATTTCTTCTGGATCTGAAACAGGTGTCGTTGGTGGCCTCTTTGGGTTTTCTCTAGTACTTGGTCTTCTTGAAGCCACCTTATATCAATGGATTCACCAGATAGATGATTACAACAATAATACTATTCAAGCTTTGTCTATCATCAAAGCATGGATCTATGTCGTCTCCCAGGGAAGCTGATCTTCAATCTCCTTTCCTCGACAACGGTGCCAATTTGTTATCTCTCCAAGAAACTCCTCTAGGTTGTAGCTTAAGGATGCCTGGTAACTTAAAATGTTTTTCGGGTTTCTGATATGGATCAAGTCGGATGACCTATATAACCTCCCACTCTCAAGAAATGCATGAAGCTCACTCGATTACAAGGGTTTTAGTTACAACTTGTTTAGTAGTTTGACAATAAGGTGCAGGGACGGAGAACTCATCAAGCTGGCAGACTTACATACAAAACATATGCATATAAATGGCTAAATCCTAACAAGGATGGTACTTATAAATCAAATCACATTAACTCACAAATAGGATGATTGCTATTAGCTATTAATGAACTTGAGAATCACCTAAATGCACTTTCAGGCATAAGTACAGTAAAGATAAAGACAATGGCTGAACAAATCACAACAAAAGAGCTTATATTTAGAATAAACTAAATGAGACGCTTGATCATAGAATCAGATTACAAATCCCCGAAGTCAAACCTTTATTATAAAATCAATCATGGGCTTTATATCCTTCTACAAAAATCACAGATCCTGGAAATCCGATCTATTTACACAAAAAATACTTGAAAGTGATAGTTTTTCTAGATTACGGCTTCAAACCCTTGCTAACTATTCGTCTATCTATTGTAAAGATCTAGTTCACTAAGCGAACTTTTAATAACTGAAGTGGTTGATGATAATCACCACTGTTGGTTCAGTGTAAAATTCCTGCCAAAAGATGGTGTTTCGTTAGTTAACTGAAGTGACGTTTCTTGTTTAATTCGCCAGAATTTTCTACCTTGTTGCCACAGTCACCGATCGGAAGCTTTGTCTTCTTGCCCATCGGTGCCCCAAGATTCAACGATGCCGCAGTGTCGGCACCTTAAATCACTAGCGTTGTGATGGCTTCTTCATCAGTGATTGGAAGATTTTTCCTTTGGCCCATCAACACTCCAAGTCTCAATGCATCGACGCTCTCCATCACTAGCTCGTCGGCACTCCAGGTCTCAATGCATCAACGCTCTCCATCACTAGCTCATCAGTGGTCGAGAGCTGTAACAACTAATGGATCATAACCTTTTATCTGAATGCTGTAGTAGTTTTGAAGGTGAAACGAACTAATTTGATCGCTGTCGAAAGTTGATTGATGAAGGAATCAGAGCTTTAGTCCTCTGTTCCACCGACACTGTGGAGGAGCTTAGTTTTAAACTCGCCGATCCATTGTCCTTAGTTCTTTCGATCGACGATGATTTTCAATTGTCTCACTGTCGAAATGATTCTTGTCATTGATTAGAGCTTTAGTCTTCTATGCCACCGACACTATGGAAGATATTAGTTTTAAACTCATTGACCCATAGTCCTTCTGTCTCCCATTGTTGTGGCTCCTTAGTGGACTATCTCGCTGATACATAGCCCTTACTTCTTCTGATTTCCGAAAAGTTCATCTGATCACAGAAGCTGTAGTATGTAAGTTTGTCGGTGGCTAATGAGATGTTATGATCCTTGCCCAAGCCATCGAAGCAACAACTTTGTGAAATTTTTATCAGCAAGAGAGGTTTTCAAACTGTTAGTGACATTCATATTCCTCATTGCATGAATTAAATTTTTCATACAAAAATAAATTATTTTGGGAGATAACAGGCCATTTTGGTGATGTAGAGGTTTACCATGCTGGAGATATGATGGACAGAATGACCCCGCCAGTCATTTGATCGAATGTCAGACGTTATGGACATTGTGACCCAGAGATGAGTGGGTTTACGCTTTTGTTCATACTCTTGAATAAATGCCACGGTCCTGGTATGTAGCAGTAGAGTTGCGCAAAAACATTACCACTTGGGAGGAGTTGTTAGCTCGCTTCATGCAGACATTTAACTTCTAGGATGCTGATGCTGAGGTATGTAATTCTTTACAAATTATCCATGACATAGTACTAAAATTCACCCATGTCGCATACCCAGTTGATCCCCATGCAAATTTCTCTGTCCAATCCATGAAGATGTGCTAAAACTTGTCTGGGGAACCTGAAGCTGACAATGAGTTGTAGAATGTTAATATCCCAGAGTCTGAGGGAATTCGCAGTGTTGCAGCTCCCGACGTACTGACGGACTCGGTGAACCAACTGCTGCACATTAGGAAAATTGACATTGGGACGGGAGAAAATCAGAAATTTGCCAATGTTGGGGACTATTGTGGCAAAGCGATGATAGCCAAAATCATGGATCTCCTGCATGAATTCCAAGATATGTTCCCTACACTATTTTCTAAGATGAAGGGGATCCTTGGCGATTTAGGAGAAATGAATATTCCACACAAGCCAGATGCAAAACCAGTCCACCAGAGGCCATATATACTGAACTTACGGTATAAGGATCGCGTGAAAACTGAGCTTGATCAGATGCTTGATGCTAGGATCATCGAGCTGGTAGAAGAATCATAGTGGATAATCCCAATGGTGGTCCAAGACAAGAATACTAGAGAAATTCGCATCTTTGTCGATCTAAGAAAATTGAATCATGCATGTATGCACGACCCGTTCCCGACCCCTTTCACGAATGAAGTCCTGGAAGGTGTAGGCAGCTAGGAAGTATATTCCTTCACAGATGGTTTTTCGGGATACCACCAGATCCAGATTGCAAAGGAGGATCACCATAAGACTATATTTGTCACCGAGTGGGGTTGTTTCCAGTATATCGTCATGCCATTTGGGCTAAAAAATGCTCCCGCTGTATTCTCCCGTGTCCTTGTCACAGTCTTTAAGGATTTTATTTAGAAGTTCCTACAGGTATATATGGATGACTGGATCGTCTATGGTTTGGCTAAAGACCACATGGAAAATCTGCAATTAATGTTGGAACGGTATCAACAGCATCAGATTGCATTGAATTCTAGGAAATGTATTTTCTGTGCACCCTTTGGTATGTTACTTGGGCATATCATCTACAAAGAAGGTCTGTTGGTAGATCCAGAAAAGATTGTGTTGATCCTCATTTTACCACCGTCGATGAATGTAAAAATGATTTGAGCAACAATGGGCCACACAGGCTATGATCACAAGTTTATCAGGGGATATGCTACGATTACCACTCTTATGGAGAAGCTACTAAAGAAAGATGTCGCATTTGAATGGACTCAGGAATGTCAAGGAAAGTTTGACACTTTGAAGGCCAATATGGCCTCTGCACCCATACTGGTTTTTCCTGACTGGAATAAGGATTTCCATGTGCACGTTGATGCCTCTTCTACTGTTCTGGGGGTTGTTCTTGTGCAACTAGGTGAAGGTGACTTGGATCATCCCATAGCATATGCCAGTAGGAAGTTATCGTTTGTTGAACGGAATTACACCATGACTGAAAGGGAAGGCCTGGAAATGGTATATGCTCTGCAAAATTTCAGTAACTATTTGTTGGGTGGACACTTCAAGATGTTCACTGATCATTCAGCTCTACAATACCTAGTAAATAAGCCTGTGTTGGGGGGAAGAATCTGCAGGTGGCTGCTTTGTTCTAAGAATTTGATTTTGAAATAGTGGTAAATCTAGGATGGTTGAACGCTGGCCCAGATCATCTGTCACATATTGAGAATGGTGAAGAACCCACTAATACTGACGATGGTTTGCCTGATGCGCAATTATTCTGAGTTGAAATCGTAGATGATTACTATGGCCCCATTGTTCAATTTTTATCTACTGGCATTGCCCTTGTAGATATGTCGATTAGCCAAAAGAAACAACTGGTCGTAAAACCTTATGATTTTTCACTCATTGCAGGATAGCTTTATAAACTCATACAGGATGAGATATTGCGACAATGCATCTGACTGCATGAGCAGGGTCGCATTCTCGAGGAAGCACATGCAGGTGTTGTGGGAGGTCATTGGGAAGGTCGTGCCACTTCTCGGAAGGTGTTGCGTGTTGGGCTTTGGTGGCCCATGTTGCATAATGATGCCACAAACTATGCCAGGAGCTATGCTGTATGTCAATGGGTTGGTAAACCATCGCGGAGAGATGAGATACCGCTAGTACCGTAGGTGACTTTGCAGCCATTTGATAAATGGGTCATCCAATTTGTGGGTCCTATCAATCCACCAAGTAAGCACATTGGTGCCCGTTATATTATCACTGGAATTAGCTACCTGAATCGATGGGCAGAGGCTGCACCAGTTGTTGATTGTACCACCATGACAGCAGTGTAGTTCATTTTTTAGAACATTGTGATGTGCTTTGGGTGTCCTCGAATCCTGATGAGCGACCAAGGTAGTTACTTTGTCAATCAAATGATAAAAGTGCTAACCGAGGAGCTTCAGGTACAACATAAGCGAAGTAATCCCTACCATCTACAGGTAAATGGAACTGCTGAGGCCTTCAACAAAATTTTGGAGACAACATTGACGAAGGTATGTAACACCAACCGCGATGACTGGGATTTGAAAATTCCTGCAGTTTTATGGGCCTATCGTACTACCTGCAAATGGCTCATAGGTCACACACCATTTAAGTTGGATTATGGGAAAGAGGCAGTCATGCCAATGGAGTACATTGTTCCTAGCTTGCGCATTGTTGTGGCAATGGGAATGGCAGATGCAGAGGCATTAAAAGCACGGTTTCTGCAGCTAATTCAATTCAACGAGGATTTCTTCATCACATGATTCCAACAACATGTTGTGAAATATTGGTAGAAGGCATGGCATGATCACCATATTAAGCAGAAACAGTTCACAGTAGGAGATTTGGTGTTGTTGTATGACAGTAAGTTTATCAAGCATCCAGGTAAGTTACAAATGCATTGGCTAGGTCCCTATCTTGTTCAGTCTATTACCTCTCGAGGTGATGTGCAATTGCAGCATATAGATGGTGTCATGTAACCAAAGCTCATTAATGGGAGTCGCTTGAATCCCTATAGAATGGGGCTAGTGATGCACACCACTTGAAGCGATAAAAAAAAAAAAAACATCTCTGAGTTCAGCATAAAGAGGTGAGCCTTCAGAGCGAGGCTATGCAAAGAGGATACATCTATTGGTAGTAGTTGGTCGACCATTCCTGACAGTTTATGAGCTGCGGGATGGTCAAATTAGGTAATAAATGCAGTTAGTTAAACCAGTTGGTTGGCGGTGCTTGTTGAAGTGACCCACATTAATGGGTGATCCGTTCGTTAGCCGCATGCGATCACGAGCGGATTCGATGTCATTAATACCCGATTTGGAAATAATGGTGCAGTTAGATTTGTTAATGATGGATTTGGAGTTAGAGGTGATTATAAAACACTGTGTGGGAGGCGTTGGTTGGCATTATTCAGTTGTGAGAGTCGAAGTACAAGGTGAATTTGGTGTAGATTATTGAGCTAAGTGTTGAGCATAGTTTGTGTTATTGAGTCTATCTTCTGGTTCTGTGGGGTAAGGGATGTTGAGTGGCCTTGACGCCATTGAAATTTTGAGTGAATACGAGTCCCCTATTCGGCCCACGGTTGTGGAAGAGGAAGTTATGAGTATGCTAGTGGCTTTGTTTTCCATTACAAAGTGGAAATGACAGGCTCAATGACCCAATCCAACACCCCCTGAGAAGCACCAAACTCACACCTCTCTGCGAATGCGAGGAGAACGCACTGCCTAGATTGGGTGGTTGAGCTCAGGAGTGGTTCAGTCCGCAGCACCATGGGGTGTCTTAGTGAATGATATTTTGGGATACATTGCTCCCACGCGTCCCAGCGCTAATCCACGGTAGCTATCGAAAAACCAGAAGTACCCACCCAAGTTTCCCCCACTGCTAGAAGGGATGAAATGCTCTGTAGATATCATCCCTATGTTAATTAGGCTCAAGTTCGATGACCATGACTTGCTTTTGCTAAAGATGTCTGGGACGAGCCCTACGAGTCTGTCACCACAGTGCTTGGTGGCCCCTTTCAACGAATTCTAAAGCCATGGGCCAGTGGCTTAGATAAATATGGATTGCTAGGGCTCATCAATATGCCCCACTTTGGCTGTTTGAATGAAGCACATGCATGTGTAAAGCAACTGTTGGCATGCTTCCATGGAGAGACACTTTGGATGACTACGTCGATCCCTATTACTGTCGACTTGATTTCCAACATTATTGGGTTACCTAAGGCTGGGAAGGACCCAATGTAATATATTCATGGACGAGATATGGACAAAAGGCTTGCGAAGCAGCTGAAGGAGTGCTTCGAGTTACAACAGGATGGTCAGTCCTATCGAGTTGACAGTATCAACTCGTAGATGGTGCGAATTGGCTCCATAATTCTTGCTAGAAAAGTTGTTCATGGAAATTGACCTGTGAAATGCAATTCAAGAGTTGTCACCTGTGCTCAAAAATGTGTGGAGGGAGTTTATATGAATTGGTCATTATTTTCGTTAAATCAGTTGCTCAACGATGCGCTTGCTACTCAGAGCGAGCGTCCCTTTTCTTATAGTTGGATTTTGATTATCATCGCCCTGGTTTCTTGGATGGAGCCAGAGGACTACCAGCCAATGACGGTTGAGGAAACCAAGGTTTTCCATGGTGCTCGCTATCAAAACTTGTGGTGGGTCCAAGAACCCAGTTGCCAAACGGATTGTGAGATTCATTTTTGGATCTATTGGGAGGCACTGTAGGAAGCCATTGTAGCTATAACAAGGATCTCTTCCTACACCATGACCAAGTATCAGAGGATCATTCTGTCTACTGTGGGAACCCACTCCATTCATATTCAGGCTAGGTGGGATCCCAATAAGTAGTGGCTTCCATTTCCTTACAAGATTACCACAGAATATTTGGACACGATTCTGTAATAATGGCTGGGCGACTGGTGCATACCAGTGAGTCAAGAGGATCTAGATAAGGAGATTCCCTCGGAAGCCCCTGAAGACCCTGTCCCACTGGAATTAAGCACCCATGAATCTAACAATGAGTCATCCATGGACCCTGAAGATGCAGCACAACGGATTTGGGAGGAGACTTGCACTAAATGGCATCAGGAGTATGAGGCTGGCAACAGTACTAAATCCAGATTAGAAGAACAATTATAGTAGCTTATCAAGGCCATCATGGAAAATCTAGAAGGTTCTCAGTAGTTGCACCCAATCCAGAGCATGGCTCTAGACTTGAACAAGCTATCCACTACAGAATTGGTTTAGTTGCAGCATGGCGTCGCACTATAGTTGGTGCAATGAGAGCATGCATTGACGACGGGTTATATCAAAGCCCAAGATTCTGTTGAGCAGCTGAAGAAGGATGCTGGGGATATGCAATAGGTCTATGTACAGATGGCCAAATAAAAATTACAAGAAATCAAAATGCTCAAGGCGACACAGGATAAGATGTAGCCGAAGGCCGCTGCAGAGATTACGGATCTCAAGAAGGCGCAAGATTGCCTGATTGTGGAGCAAGCACAGTTGTGTGCATGGGATAGAAAATTGGAGCAGGCTATCTCTACATCCTGTCAGGACATGGTTGACGCCACCACCAAGCTCACCCCAGTCGAGAAGGCCTAGCGATTGGGGTAGACCTTGATTCAACTTCAATACCATAACTTACTGCTCCAGGATCAAGCACAGCCCACTACCCTACCAGAGAAGGCTGCAAAGCATAAGAAATACCTAGAGGAAATTGCTACTCATTTTGGCCATATGGAGCAAGAGGCCAAAGCTATTATGGAGGAAACCATGCAGTTCTAGCAGAGTATTGTCCAGGATGAGAAGTTGGACCAACTCACTATGTAGGTGCAGGAAGTAGAGGGTCAATTGATAACTTTGAAGTCAGTGCTTAAGGCCATGCCACTGATGGTACAAATCACCCAGGTCACTGAACTGAAGGATCTCCAACAGTGCACTTCCCGTGCCCAAGAGTGCAAGCGAAAGCATCACAAGCAGCTCGATGAATTCCAAGATCTTACCAGCCAATTGGCTGTTAAAGCTGTTGCCACACTTCAGGCTATTCAGGAGAGTCAACAAATGGTGGACGACAAGGGTACTAAGGAGCACCCGGTCTAGCAAATGGTGAGTAATTTTCAAAATACCATTGCTAAAGTGCAGCTCTAAGTTTGAGACGTTACCCAACAATTTTCTGATTTTAAGGTTAAGACTGTCGCATACACCTTGTCAACTTGACGTGGCTTGAGGATGAGCCACAAAAGCGTGTTAGGGGCCTATTGGCAAGGGGTTGGGGTGAGTGAGTTGTGCAACATCGCGACAGCTGCGTAAGCTCATGCGGCACCGCGCAAGGGCCGTTTAGCACGATAAGCGGAGAAGTAACCACTTTTTGAATATTTTATGTATATGTGGCCCAATTTTGTTGTAATAGGTCAGTAGTGGTTAGAGATTAGTTAATAGTCGACCCTTGAGGTGAAAGCGTAAGCCTATTTATAGATCCATTTTTGTAACGATAAACACACATGTTTTTGGCATGGCAACTAGCGCACTCTGTGGCAGGGATTGTTTTGTCTTCACTACGATTTTGTCTAGGATCCTTTTGATGCACTCTTCGGTTTTGGAGAAGGATGGTGTAATGTGGCATGTTTGCGCAAGATTTATATAAAATGTGCTGAGTATGGTTCAATATTTATCTGTTGTCTGTTATGATGCAACAATACTGCTTTTTGTTCTAATGATGCAATGTGACTTATGTAGATATGTTATGATGTTATGATTCTGTTTCTGATACCATGATGTGACTAGGTTTCTCCTTGCTCTGTTAATGCAATTTGTTAAATCTCTATGACTATTGAATGTAGTATGATGTTTCATGATTAATGTTGTGATAAGATAGGGTGATCGCATAAGTCATGGTCCCCCCCAATTGGATCCCCATGTCCTCCTTCCCCACTGTTGAAAACTCAGTTTTGATAGCTCTCCTTTGAACGTCTCGGGTGAGACCTCATCTTCTTTGCAGACGTTGCTGGGCAGGGTAAAACTTGGTCCGGCCGGTGCTCAGGGATATCTCACTGCAGGATTTCAATAGAGCTGGAACCCCTGTCGATGAAGCTTTGTTGGTGGGTTGCACCAACAACAGCAATAAACACAAGAGACAAGAGACATAAAGAATTTTCCTTGGGGAAACCATAAAGGAGAAAACCCCGCAACTTCCTCAGAGATAGAATGAGCACCAATGGTAGCAGTAAAACCCAAAGATAGAAAAGTTGATCTCCAGCAGCTATTCTCTCTCTCTCATTTGAGATATCTTCTCCTCTCTCACTCATGCTCCCCAATGAGTCAGTGTGTGTGTGATGTGTATAAATGAGGAGAGCCTCACTTCTATTTATATTCTTCTGTTCACTTTACCAGGGCCTTACTTAACAATTTTTACTTGGGCCGACTTCTCTAGGAGACTCTAATAACCCTAGTTCCTCACAACTGTGGGGAATTTTCCCTCTGATCAACAAGGAGGGTTAAACCTGACTCAATTGTGGGGACTATTTACCTAACTTACAATGGAGGGTTAACCATAATGACTTTACATGACTTATTTACAATATTGAATCTCCCGATCGGAACATTGGGGCATGACATGACTCAATTACATTATAGATACTTTCTGGAATAAACATCGGGGTACAATACATAAGATATACAAGTGAATACATTTCGAAGTTACAAATACATCAACACTCCCTCTTAACTAGGAATGTTTTCTCTCGACACAATTTATCAGCACAAGTCTTCTTCTTTGTATCATCTGGATCATCATCAATTCATCTTCAAGTCATCTTCATTGTCAAGTCATTTTCATCAAGTCTAGATCATCATTGAGTCTGTATCATCACTTGATATGGAGCATCACTGGATCATCATCAAGTCTGGATCATCACTTGATCTGGAGCATCACTGGATCATCATCGTTGCTTCTACTATCTCAATCAAATGGTGCTATCTCTTCATTCTTCTCATCACAGGAAGTTCTACAGAGCTAACCCTTTTTCATGTTGGTTGTAGGCCTAGCCTCTAGGTAGGTATTCATCTTATTCAGCACTTATTTTTGACCATGAGAGGAACACATCCAAGAACCATGTCAGAATGGCCCACCCATCACTTACATCTTTCGTTCTCAAAGAATGGCTCTCAACTCTAGGCTAAGTGTCAGTCCTAGACTGAAAAAAATTCCTGGTAAATGACTAGGAGCCTCCAATCTCCCAGAGAATGGCCTCTTAGCACTAAGCTTAGCTTCAGTCCCAGGCTAAATTAATTTCCCGGTAACTGACCAGGTGCCTCCATTCTCCCAGAGAATGGCTTCTGTAGGTCTTCATCATCTTTGGCCATACTGTGGAATTGTCAAGACTAATTACGTGTGTCAACAAAACCTTGAAAGAGAATCCTAGCATAGACTATAGGATCTCCAAGGATATTTTACATGTGACTGTCACAAAATCTTGAAAGAGCATCCTAGCACAAACTATAGGATCTCCCAGTATCTTTTCTATGTGACTACCACCACAAAACCTCGAAAGATAATTCTAACATAGACTATAGGATATCCCAAGATATTTTCTATGTGGTCAGGAAAAACCTTAGAAGAGTGTCTTGTAACCTGCAATAAATCTAAAGAGAATCCCAGGACTTTTATGAGTGCATAGCTCAACCTATCGGATCTCTAGGGCTGATTACATGCCTCTAGTAGCAAAACCTCGAAAGAGCATCCTAGCACATACTATAGGATCTCCCAGGATCTTTTCTATGCTACATGTAGCAAAAACTCAAATGAGAATTGTAGCACAGACTATAGGATATCCTAGGATCATTTTTATGCTACCTATACAACCTGTCCATGGCTAATCTGTAGCAAAACCTTGAAAGAGCATCCGAGCACAGAATATCAAATATCTTGGGATCTTTTACATGCTATCTATACAATCTATCCACAGAGTATCATCTTGATACTCATCACAACATCATCCTAATGCATATCATCATCATATGATCATCCTTATTATCATGATAGCAGAAATTGAAGCATCATCCCGATGCTCATCAGACAACACTTACATCCACAGCCATGGGAAGGATCCTCCTATCATGCTTGGAATGGCTCCTGTAAATGTGTCCGATCACTTCTTCCTCGAAGTATCTTCTATCTGAAGAACACCAAGCCTCTCTCTGAAGTACTCAAACTTCACCCTAGCTAGTGGTTTGGTCAACACATCTACTATTTGCTTGTCCGTCACAACATGCTTTAGCTTCACTACTCCTCTTTGCACCATATCCCTGATATAGTGATATTTGATCTCAGACAACTTCACACAACTGTAGTTTTCATAGGTAGCATCCGATGGGAGATCAAATAACTCAGATAGTAGCTTCCTGAGCCATACTGCCTCACAACTAGACGAACAAGCTGTGACGTACTCTGCTTTGGCTGTACTCAATGCTACGTAGGATTTATTCCTACTAAACCAAGAGACCACACCTGATCCCAAACTGAAGTAGCACCCCAAGGTGCTTTTCCTATCAATGGAACTGCCTTCCCAATATGAATCAACATAACCCTCGAGGTTAAACTTTTGATTTGCATCATACTTGATCCCATAATCAATTGTACCCTTCAGGTACTTCAGATTATGCTTTACAGCAATCAAGTGAACATGTTTAGGATCTTTCAGAAACTGGCTCAAGGTGTTCACCACAAAGCAAATATTTGGTTTCATGTTCATCGGGTACATCAAGGACCCAATCATCTGATTATAAATCATGGCATCAACCATCTTTGATGAAGCAAGACACAATAGCTTCAGGTTCGATGCCATATGTGTGGTCATGGCCTTGCAGTACATCATCCTGAACCTCTTCAGGATTTCTGTTGCATACTTCCCTTGTCATAGGGAGATTCCATCCACATTCTTCCACACCTCCATGCTTAGAAAGTAGTGCATCATATCCAAGTCCTTCATCTCAAACTTGGCAGCAAGTATCCTTCTTGCAACTTTAATGAGTTCCTCTTTTTTGTCAAGAACAAGTCATCGACATATAACAGGAGCATCACTGGTCTTCCACCTTAAACCTTGAAGAAAAGGTGGGAATATTCTTTACTCTCAGTAAATCCTATATTCAATAGTAAGCTATACATCCTATCGTACCATGTCAAACCTCGAGACCTTCTACAGTTATTCCCTCTGAAGCGGAGCATCATTCTCCCTCTGTCTTTCGTACTTTATGCACTAAAACACTCTGTACTAGAGTGACAAGTAGCTTCCTCTACTACTAATATTCTATGTATCCATCTAGGGTCACTAAATACCAATATCCTTTATCTTGAAAATGTTCTTCTCGCACCCATCTGTGAGCTTGTCATCCTCTATAGGATTTCATCTTCAGCCTTGTAGCGAAGGTTAAGATCTTCATCATTCTAGGTGATCTTCAAGCTCCTCATGTATGTGTTATCCCATGGGTGCCTTCTGAGCTCGTACAAGGCCTTCTTTCATTTGCACACATGAGTCTACCTGCCATGTGTCTTAACTTCAAATGGCTGCAAATGTATATTCGTAGTCTATGCCTTCTTTTCGTGAGAAGCCTCATGTTACGAATCTTGCCTTGTACCCCACGATGTTTCCATATACTGCATGATGGAACTACGAACTTCCCTTCAGGTCTTGATACTCCATCCTATACATCTTTCTTCTTGAACTGGTCTTCCCTTTCTTCTTGGCTACTTCTTCATCAATGATGTCATTGCATTTGTCATATTATTATTCATCTTGGATTATTTCTTGAACTATCGTCACTTGTTCTTTGGAGCAAGCCTCAACCTTCTTCGCTTGTAGGTGATTGTACATGATCTTTCCTACAAGTCATATGCACCAGTTGTAGGGTTAGAAACATTTCATAACGTATATTCATAATGAAAAATTCTTATGCATAAATATATGATCATGCAACTATTTTAGCCAATACAACATTCATCCAGATCTCACGGAAACTTTCTAGATGACTTCCATCTCTACCAAGACAATATTGAGATTGTGCAGTAATCCAATATCTTAGCAAAGAGGTTTCATTCTAGATAAGTAGCAATGGAGATTTGTATAGCACCATGGGCTACTTACCCATCATATGCATATTAGTAGTATATTGTCATTAATGCAAACATTTTATCATGCATAATACATCAACTGAATATAAACAAATGCATAACAAAACAATATCATGAAATTACAATTGAATACTTATATTTATTTGTTTCGTGGGTAGACTCCTTCTTTCAGCGTCATCATTCACAACATCATCATTTCTTATCCAAATGATCAAGTTGGATAAGAGGCTCTTCAATAATTGAGTTCTTCATATTCCTCATCACTTGAGGTATCTTCTTTGAATCGTGAAATCTTGTTCTTCAACTTCTCCCATCTTCTTTTCTCTTATTATGATTCGAGCTTCATCTTGTGTGTACTCTTCCCAAAGTCTGCTGAAAGTAATCACTTCCCTCTAGAACACATTCCTCGAATGAATGAATCCCATGATCCTAGGAGGCCATTCAAGGTGGTTATCACAACTTCTGCATTCTCCACTTCTTCTTCTACTGCTTCAAGATGTTCTTTGATTTGAGAGACCCTTGTAAAGTATGACTGTATGGTCTCTGCATTATGGATCTTCATACTCTTCAACTGGTTTCTCAAAGTCATCTTTTGATTTAGGTTCTTTCCTTCAAATAGCTTGGTCAAGGAATAAAACATCTCTTTCAATGTATTTAGGGAAGAAACTTGTGGTATAATGTGATCCTCTATTCAATCGGCAATGATCTTCTTGGCCTTGACCAAGTTCTTCTTGTGTAAGGCTTTTAGCCTCATCTCCCTCTCGAACTAGAACCTCTCTACTTATGTAGGTGTCCAATTCATTTTCTTCAATAACTAGTGAGATACTATACTTCCATGATTGGAATTTTTCAGCCTCACCAAAATGGTCATCGAGCTGATGTGATTAGTCATCTTGAAATGAGAACCTTAACTGTAAATCGCAAAGGATTATATCTTCTGAATTTGAGGTGTCCATCCTGGTTCTAGAGCTGGCTGATCTAGGGTTTGTTAGAGAAACCCTAATTTTCAAAACATGGAATATTTTAGATATAATTGGATATAAATATATGCCTCTTCAAGCCAAGTTGTCCAGTCTACTCCTTTTCTGAAAACAGTGGAGGGAAGCTCCCGGAATAGGAAGCCCTAGTTTACCAATTTCTTCGCAAAAATTCCTAATAGTGTTTCTGCGGTATATCCAAAACTACTAATCCCATATGTCTAAAATATTTTCCTAAGGTATAATGGCCTATCCACGTTCCAACACCATATGTTTCATCAGTATTGGTTTCACCAGTTGGGACTTATGATCATTTTCCCAAGGTGACCCGTTTCAGGACTGTTCAACATAGCGAAGTTGTACGAACTGCCACATCTCATTGTTTCATCTTCGGGGTATAAAACTTTTATCACAGAAATTAAATTCCATTCCCTTTCTGGAACATCTCAAGAAATTTTATTTGGAACTTAGTAGCCTGAGATATAGCAATTATCCCCATGTGTCCTGTTTGGGGAGGAATCCTGGGAGAGGCTAGAACCCTACCTTGAAGGAATCATATCTCCTAGAATATAGCGAATATGAGGCTGAAACTTGGACACAGTGTACATTAGGAATTTATATTCTACATATGAAAGTTTTGGTACTTGATCCTTCTCCAATATCGATATATAGAGAATCTACCAAAACTATTAGTTTCAGTATTTTAGGGTTTTTTAGGCCCGGGGTCAAACTAGGGTTTGACTTTTTTGGAGTTTCACCCAACCAAAAATATCAACCCAGGTCTCTAAAATTCAATTTTTATGAGTATATAAATCCTATTTTAGGCTCACTCAAAAATTCCTCTTTTGTAAAAATCCCTAATTTCCCGCACCCAAAAACTGAAAATGCTCGGAATCAAATTCTGCTTCGATAGAAAGATGTGCCCTTCAATGGAGAGTTATCCTAGCCTTATTTTTCTGATGTATTGTTGAGAGATACCAAAAAATTAAGAAAATCTAGCTTGCACGGCTGCATAGTGTCTTCTTCTTAGGTTAGCTCTAATACCATGTTAGATTTTTATCATTTAAGCAATATGATCTTAGGATCTTATCTGAGAGAATAACATGTACAACAATAAACACAAGAGACAAGAGACACAAAGAATTTTCGTCAGGGAAACCATAAAGGAGAAAACCCTGCAACTTCCTCAATGATAGAATGAGCACCAATGGCAGCAGTAAACCCAAAGACAAAAAAGATAATCTCCAATAGATGTTCTCTCTCTCACACTTGAGAGAGCTTCTACTCTCTCACTCATGTGCCCCAGTGAGTGAGTGTGTATGTGATGTGTAGAAATGAGGAGATCCTCACTTCTATTTATATTCTTCCATTCACTTTATTTCCACTCCAACAAGTCAGCTTTACTTAACAATTACTTACCAGGGCTGACTTCTCTAGGAGAGTCTAATAACCCTAGTGCCCCACAACTATGGGGACTTTTCCCTCCAATCAACAAGGAGGGTTAACCTTGAATCAATTGTGGGGACTATTGCCCTGACTTACAATGTAGGGTTAACTTCAATGACTTTACATGACTTGTTTACATTATTGAATCTGTTGATCGGAACATCGGGGCATGACATGACTCAATTACATTATAGATACTTCCCGAAATAAACATCGGGGTACAATACATAAGATATACAAGTGAATGCATTCCGAATTTACAAATACATAAACAACCCAAGCATCTTAGCATCTTATATAAACATGTACACTAATGTAATATACAAATAATTATCATTCCTCCATCCTTCATGGTGAAGAAGTAATAAATTGGTTCGAATTCTTACATTTTGTCTATCCATATACTTTCTGTCGATCCGACTGTATTCCTGCTTTGTTCTTATTTTTATATGATTCTACCATAACATAAATCGACTCATTCAGTCAACTATTTTCGACAGTGTGCACCTGGGCACGGCCTGGATCATATCTATTAAATGTAGTTTCTTTATTACCTTGGTGCAGTAGGATTTGCTTGATTCTTAAAAATTTAGTCATATTACGTTCCAACATATTTATCAAGAGTGGAATCAGACAACTGACTATCTTTCAAAGTATGCATTATAAGGAAAAGAAGGTGTGCTCGTTTGGGAAGAATGGATGGATGATACTCAAATTGATTCTAGACCCACAAAATATCTATGATTTCTAGTTCTTAGTTTTTGAAGTAATGAGACTTATAGTATTTTGGGGATTTAGTAAATCTAGGCACATGTCTATTGAGTTAGATATTTTTCTAGTATGGGATCTTTCTTATTATCTACAAGATAGGCTAGAACTAGTTTTTCCAACATATTTTTGTTTTTGGGACTGATATGAAAGACCAATGAATAAGTCTTTTCAAGACTATGGATAACATCTTTGTACTTTTTGATTCAATATTGAATAACAGAAGTAATTTTTTTTTCTGGTGCTAAAAAAAAACACAAGCTAAAGCCAAGAAATCGATGAAAGAAATTATGTGCCTAGATGGACAGAGGACATATATAAATAATGACTTAATAAAATCAAGTTAGTAGGAATAAGTATGCGCAATGGCTTGCTAAATAGCCTAATACTTATACTGGCAATAAAGGTCTTATACCCTAATTCATGGGTTGCGGGTTTCACTCAACATAAAACAACACAAACATGTTATTTGTAATTAAAACCAAGGATAAACTCCCCATCCTGAATATATATATATCTGTGTGTGTGTGTGTGTGTGTGTGTGTGTGTGTGTGTGTGTGTGTGTGTGTGTGTGTATGTATGTGTATATGTATATATTTATATATATGTATATTTATATGTATATGTATGTATATGCATATACATACATATACATATACATATATATATATATATATCTGTGTGTGTGTGTGTGTATGTATGTGTATATATATATATATATCTGTGTGTGTGTGTGTGTATGTATGTGTATATATATATATATATCTGTGTGTGTGTGTGTGTATGTATGTGTATATATATATATATATCTGTGTGTGTGTGTGTGTATGTATGTGTATATATATATATATATAACCTAAAATATAGATCCTTATTGCTCCCTTTTACTTCTCCTTTTGAAGAGAACCTAGGACAATGAAGAAGTTATGGAATTATCATATAAAGATAAACAATACATGGCATAAAACCACTTCGGGTAAAGCATTCGAGTCCAGGATTTTATATTTCTAGCCTTTGCTTAACATGAGGGACTCAAACAAATTAACACAGTATTCTTGGACCCAACAAGTCTAAAGTCAATCATATTTACCATGTCCGAAAGATAATTTCTGATTTCAAATCATGTTACGTGATAGAAATCAACATGCATCCTTGCATTTCATACTCAATATTAATCATTTTATTCACTTTATAGCATGAAATGAATGTTATTTCATCAATTTCGCTTCTCAAATATAGGCATAACATTAAAAAAATGCAGTCATTTGACCAAATGAGAAACACAACACTTGCCATTGGTCACATCTATTTTAGTTATTTACAATATGTATTCATATTGAACCACCAACAAATGTAAACAATAGATCATGGCTAATGAAAATAGGCCAGATGTCATTGATTTAAACAATATCAAATCCATACCATTGTCAAACTAGCAACAACATATATATCATTAACAATGCAAAGTAAGACTAATTTCTAATTATCTTGTACATGGAAACTTTTTTATGCCTCAACAAACAAGATATAAATGATAACCCTTCATAATGATAGTAGCAAATAGGGTAACCATACCAAATACTATTAATTATTTTCCCCAACTGGTGTCATTTAAATTTATGGCAATAAATATTTTTCCCCACTCACCAATCACATAGTAAAAAGTCTAGCTCATATTTTTCCTTTACTTGCATCAAAATATTAAAATCAATGGGTTCTCTCCCATGTTTCTTCAAAGCAAAAATTTAGCCTATTTTTCCATTTGGAAATAAATGGGTGACGAAGAGACTATGAAATAAGTTGGGATAACAAATGGAATAAGGACAACATGTGCAATAAAGATAGAAATTTCCTTAGGTGACCTTACAAGCATTGACAAATTAAGTTGAGAATTACAATCCTTAGTATCATAGATAAGTTGACATGTGTGCGAATGGTTTATTTCATGTTAAAAGTCTGATCCAATATTGTGATCAATAGGGGGACACCTTTAAAGCTCTAAGTTTACTAAGCCTTAGAAAACACTAAATATTCCAAATAAACACACACAAAAACATGGAAAATAGTTTCCATTGCATTAGATCTACTTTATTCTTCTTCAAGATAAGTACATCAATCTATTACATATGCTTCACTTATGAGAAAAACCATGTGCAACTCTTGTATACACTTACAGTGAATAATACATTGATAAATGATTCTTAATATAAAATACATTTTACTCAACCCATAAAGCCTAGAATTTAAATCCCATGGAGGATGATATCATTAAATGAATCCCTTCTCTCCACTCCTCCATGATTCATTTTTTCCCAGGGAAATCCTCACAAGATCCTCCTTTTTACCGTCATATATTTAAATAAAAAGTGTCTCAATTGCCAACCTTAATAGTTTAGGTAACATTGAGGACCCAATTGAATTTGAACCTATAACATATGGCCTTCTTGTCAAAAACATTCCTTGAGTAAATGATTAAATTGATTAAGAAAACAGTTGGAGCTACTTCTTTGATTAGTTTATTACATTGAAACCCATGGCGCCACTAATCCATTTATTGCCTTGTATCCCACTAAATAAATACATGAAAAATACCATAAATGTGTTCCAATGTAATTAGAGAATAACAAACCCCCATTAATATTGTTGAATACTCATTGAATCAACTCCCAATTAAAGAGTATCATATATAAGTAAAAACAAAAGCATGATTATTTCTACCAACTACATTGGAAGAATATGTTGCTCTCCTTCACCTATAACTTTACGGTGCAACTCTTTCATCCAATCTACATCACGAAGATTATCCAAATGGATTTGCAACTGAAATAAATCAAAGACTAAAAACAACACAATCCACCAAAAATAACACAATTCACCAAGAAAATAGTTCAACCGTTAAAAGGCCTCCATTAAGGGAACATATTTAAAATTCATGGTGCCCACTACACTATGAAAATATAACCTTGCAATAAGTATTGACCCTCCAAATCCAGCTAGACACAATCTAAGTGTCTTTATATGATATTACAACTTGTATTGCATACTTGGAAAGCTAAACACAAACTTTTTAAAACCATATTGCAATGCCGACCAATATAAACTATCCTAGACGCAACAATAATCCTAATATCCAACCACTAAAATCCATACACTAAATTGTCCCCATGGTTTATAGTGATTGGAAATTAAACCACTCATCATTCAAAATATTTTAAAAAAGAAATAAAATGTTCGTATAAAATACAAATAGATTTTTTATTTGTTTCTCAAGAGGTTTGTATTAGGCTTATACATCTATGAATATTTGTTGATGCACTTGAGAAATTTGTCACAAAGAGAAGCATGAGAGCGGCATGAGTATGGTTGTTGGGCAAGGGAAGTGGCTCAGGTTCCATGTTCTATGTATGTTTGTGGGTCAGTGCACAGTTTACTCTTGCTGGTAGGTTGTCGGAGAGTTTACCCAGCTCTTACCATCCCTGATTTAGGGTTAGGCACTATATTTTATCCTCACCATTTATGTCGGGTTGGTTGTTATTTTATGAGGGTGTGACCTCGCTGTGGTTCAGTGGAGAGGAGGTTTTTTTTTAATACATTGTTTCCTCGTTATCAAAACGATATTTGTGTTGTTCAGGGGTGTACTACTCCAAGTTTTCCGTGGTCTATGTCAATTCTCTGCTCTCTATTGGGCATGTCAGTTTGTGAGTTGGGAAGTTTATCCTTTCCCCATGGGTGTTTGAACTCAGCAAACATTTTTCTTGCTTTTTCTGCTCGATTTTATTTTTCCCCTTTTCATGATTATTTCTCTTAGCCTAACCTCTCACGTGATGTGTTGCAGGTTGGTGTCGGTTTCTCCAGTAAGGTATTGGGTCTTTCTCTGTGGTGGTTTTCCCCGTTCTTGTCTAAGGTTAATTTTGGGTTCATTATGTGGCTATACAGGAGTCACGTTAATCATTACGATAATCCTAATACTAGCTTGTTTAAAATGTGGGAATTTAGGTATCATTTCATTTTTTTCGGTGTGGATTTTGGGTTTTGTGGGTTATCTTGTCTTTTCCGCGGGTTATTGTGGGTCTCATCGTTTTACCTCTGGATTGCTTAAATTAGAGGTTTTCAAGTGATGGTTTTAGGGTTTGGTTTGTTTATGCCTCATGAGGAGACCAACTGTCAAGGTATACGTACTAACCCTAACGAGAAAGTGATATATGTCCCATCTCTTTCGGAGGGGGGGGCTTATCTCCATCTTGTCATATTTCCCACAAGAGCTCTTCCCACTTGGACTGACTAGATGATTGTACTTACCATGGTTTCTCTTTGGGCGTGCATGGTCTCTTTCACCCTTCACCTGTCACTTTACCTTCATTGTAGCTGGAGGCAAAGTCCATTGAGTCGAGTTCAACACCCTCACTATCTTCATCATTACTGATGAACAAAATGCAGCTCGTATTATTAAGGGCTCTGTCAAGCCTACAAAGTTGACATTTGAAAAGGTGAAATCGTCGTTATCGGTGTGTCTACCCAACAGAGACATTATAATGGATATGGTGTTGGCTCTATCGTAGAGAGTATTGGTGGGTAAATTTGATTTTATCAAACTTTTGTGGAATGAGATTGTGACTTGGATCTGGGACACTTGGAAACCCATTATGAAGAATATTTCATGGGTTATGGCTCTAGATGGTGGTTGGAATTATATCTTCCACTTTCTATCAGAGGAGGACATGTGTACTATTGAGGAGAGGTTATAGGAAAATAGCCATGGCTCATTGATTATGAAGAGAAAGCATGTGGGTTTTGATCCTAGGTGCGAGAAACTGGAAAAGCACAATCTGTGGATGATTCTTTTGGGCTTCATCGTTCACTTCTGGAACATCAAAGGGTTTATGGGGATAGCATTTTAGGTTTAATTATCCAAGGCATTAACTAAAGGAAGTAATTAAGAAGTGCACAAACTCAACATTTGGGGAATCTACTTTTTATGGTAAAGCAAAATTTTAATCATCTATTTTTAAGGTCACAACTAAGAAAGACACCAATTTAGTGCATGATACTCCTTATTTGTGGGACAAGGGACATATTTTAATAACTTTTATTATAACTAATTAAAAAAATCAGTATTAATAAATATAAAGAATTGTTATGAAAAAACCTTAAAAAATATAATACACTATTGAATTTTTTTTATTTTTACAATGTAAAATATTGCGGTCAAATTATGTTTGTATAATGTAGAGAATTGGTATTTTTCTTTAAAGAAAATCCAAACTTGTGGGAACAATTCATTGTAAAATCTTGGATTTTTTTAGACTTTTCTATAATTAAAGATATGAAGAGATGGTTTTACATATTCATTATTCCACTTATGCACTATTTTTACGAGGGCAAAGAGTGGTGGTTTTGCAGATTCATTATTTGGGCATTTTTTTTTTACACATGCTACGAGGACAAAGACTGGTTTTGCAGATTGATTATCTAGGGACTTTTTTTCGGCCTTTGTTTTTGGGTAGAAGGGATAAACCTGCAATACCATCTTAACAAGCAGAAGCAAGGCTTTATGGCAGTGCTCAAGGACAAGGGCTGTGAAGGGGAAACCAAAGACGAAATGAGTATGCTTCAGAAATATTATCAAATGCTACTGCTCGACAAAAAAAAGCGCAGCGAAGGGGCAACCCAAGGAAAAATGAGTAATGATGGATCAACATAATGCACAATTGAGCGCCTCTCTGATGACATTGTGCATTATATTATGTCCTGGTTATCGATCCTCGATCCTTTGAGAGCTGGGGCAATGTGCATCGCTTGGCGCCACATGGCTTCATTGCACAAGTGCTTTAATCAGTTGTACAACAATAGAAACGATGAGGAATCATGGATTTCTCTCGGCAGCACTTGCAACAATCCCCACCACTTTTTCTTCTTCCATATCAACTCAGGGAAGTGGTTATTTTTGCAAGCGGACAGTCGGTATGACGCATGGCTTCTCCAGGGAGCTGCTGACGGCCTTGTACTTTTTGTGAGCAAAGAAGGAAAAATGGCAGTGGTGAATCCATTAACACGCCAAATCTGGTTACTGCCTGATATAGAGGTTCCGCCCAGATTCAGAGGCGACACCCGCCTAGCTTTCTCTGTCTTCCTGGAAAGAAAGTTGTCACAAAGAGAAGCATGAGAGCAGCATGAGTATGGTTGTTGGGCAGGGGAAGTGGCTCTGATTCCATGTTCTACGTATGTTTGTGGGTTAGTGCATAGTATACTCTTGCTGGTAGTTTGTCGGAGAGTTTACCCAGCTCTTACCATCTCTAATTTAGGGTTAGGCACTATATTTTATCCTCACCATTTATGTTGGGTTGGTTGTTATTTTCTGAGGGTGTGACCTCGTTGTGGTTCAGTGGTGAGGAGGTTTTTTTTTAATACATTTTTTCCTCATTATCAGAACGATATTTGTGTTGTTCAGGGGTGTACTACTCCAAGTTTTTCGTGGTCTGTGTCGATTCTTTGCTCTCAGTTGAGTATGCCGGTTTGTCAGTTGGGAATTTTATCCTTTCCCCATGGGCATCTGAACTCAGCAGATGGTTTTCTTGCTTTGTCTGCTCAGTTTCTTTTTTCCTTTTTCATGATTATTGCTCTTATCCTAACCATTCACGTGATGTGTTGTGGGTTGGTGTTGGTTTCTCCGATGAGGTATTGGGTCTTTCTCTGCAGTGGTTTTCCTTATTCTTGTCTAACTAAGGTTAATTTTCGGTTCATTATGTGTCTATACAGGAGTCAAATTAATCATTACAATAATCCCAATACCAACCTATTCAAAATGTGGGAAGTTAGGCATCATTTCATTTTTTCTGGAGTGGATTTTGGGTTTTGTGGGTTATCTTGTCTTTTCCGCAGTTTATTGTGGGTCTCATTGTTTTACCTCTGGATCGGTTATATTAGAGGTTTTCAGGTGATGTTTTTAGGATTTGGTTGGACTATGCCTCGTGAGGAGACCAAGTGTCAAGGTATACGTACTAACCATAACAAGAAAGTGATATATGTCCCATCTCTTTCGGAGGGGGGGGCTTATCTCCATCTTGTCATATTTCCCACAAGAGCTCTTCCCACTTGGACTGACTGAATGATGGTACCTTCTAGGGTTTCTCTTTGGGCGTGCACGGTCTCTTTCACCCTTAAACTCTCACTTTACCTTCATTGCAGCCAGAGGCAAAGTCCGTTGAGTCAGGTTCAACACCTTCAATATCTTCATCATTATTGATGCACCAAATGCGGCTCAGATTATTAAGGGCTCTGTCAAGCCTACAAAGTTGACATTTGAAAAGGTGAAACCATTGCGACTGGTTTGTGTACTCAGCAGAGACATTACAATGGATATGGTGTTGGCTCTATCACAGAGAGCATTGGTGGGTAAATTTGATTTTGTCAAACTCTCGTGGAATGAGATTTTGACTTGGATCTGGAACACTTGGAAATTCATTATCAAGAATATTTCGTCAGTTATGGCTCTGGATAGTGTTTGGAATTATATCTTCCACTTTCTATCGGAGGAGGACAGGTGTACTATTGAGGAGAGGTTATGGGTAATTGGCCGTGGCTCATTTATTATGAAGAGATAGCATGTGGGTTTTCATCCTAGGTGCGAGAAACTAGAAAAGCATAATCTGTGGGTGCTTCTTTTGGGCTTCATCATTCACTCCTGGAACATAAAAGGGTTTATGGGGATAGTGTTTTATGTTTAATTATCCAAGGTATTAACTAAAGGAATTAATTAAGAAGTAGATAAACTCAACATTTGGGGGAATCTATTTTTTATGGTCAAGCAAAATTTTAAGCACCTATTTTTTATGGTCAAGCAAAATTTTAAGCACCTATTTTTAAGGTCACAAGTAAGCAAGACACCAATTTAGTGCCTGACACTCCTTGTTTGTGGGTCAAGGGACATATTAATAACTTTTATTTTAACTAATTGAAAAAATCAGTATTAATAAATATGAAGAATTGTTATGAAAAAACCCTAAAAACTATGATACACTATTGAATATTTTTTTATTTTTACAATGTAAAATATTACCATAAAATTAGGATTTGGTCAAACTATGTTTGTATAATGTAGAGAATTGGTATTTTTCTTTAAATAAAATCCAAACTTGTGGGAACAATTCATTGTAAAATCTTGGTTTTTATTATACTTTTCTATAAATAAAGAGATGAAGAGATGGTTTTGCAGATTCATTATTGCACTTATGCACCTTTTTTTTTTCGAGGGTAAAGAGTGGTGGTTTTGCAGATTCATTATCTGGGCATTTTTTTATACACTTGCTATGAGGACAAAGCATCGTTTTGCACATTGATTATCTATGGATTTTTTCGACCTTTTTTTTCGGGTAGAAATCATAAACCTGCAATACCGTCTTTATGAGCAGAAGCAAGGCTTTATGGCAGTGCTCAAGGACAAGGGTGGTGAAGGGGAAACCAAAGACAAAATGAGTGTGCTTTAGAAATATCATCAAATGATACTGCTCGACAAGCTCAACAAGGACAAGCGTGACGAAGGGGCAACCCAAGGAAAAATGAGTAATGCTGGATCAACAAAATGCACAATCGAGTGCCTCTCTAATGACATTGTATGTCATGATATGTCAGAATGCAAAGCTCGAAATATTTTTTTGGAAAAATTGTCGACATCCAACTTGTCGGACAGAACCCTAGTAGAATATGATCCAAATGAATCAACTCTCTTGGCTTCGAACTATACCACTCTGATAGCCTCAACTATCATCGATGAGGAGGAATGAGAGAACCTATTCCATACATGGATATGGGTTCAAGAAAATCCATTACATCTGATTTTGGATAATGGTAGCTAGAAGAAATTTGTTTCTGAAGATATTTTGAAGAAATTAGGTCTTGTCACCACTCCACATCCTCACCCTTAAAATATAGTTTGGATGAAGGATGGGTAGGAACTAAGGATCACACGACAATGCAAACTCACCTACCTCATTAAGCCTTTTGAAGATGAAGTACTATGTGACATGGCATTGCTTTCTGTAGCCCATGCCCTATTCGGTAAACCCTACCTATGGGATCAATGCGGTGCATATCACTCACGACCGCAGAAGGTGATTGTCAAAATCTGAAATCAATGGTATGGCATACCAAAGAGACAACCCACATCAATGGTTTCTATGATATCTGCTAAACAAACAAAGAAGGTTATCAATCATGCTCAAAAGTTTGCATTAATCATGATCAAGCCTCAACATTATAGGGAGACTGCACCAACGAGTCGACTCACCGACCAGCACAACTCTTGACAAGAACAATAGATCAACAACATTCTTGAGGAATACCAAAACATATTTCAAGCACCAGATGGAGTACCTCTGCACTGTCAAGTAAAACACTCCATCGATCTTGTTCCTGATTCTTCATTACTTAACGCATCTGTTTACAGAATATCCATTCTAAAAAATGAAGATATTTGTAGGAAAATCCATGATTTGATCGACACAGGTCATATCCACCCCAACTCCTCTCCTTGTGGAAGTCCAGTTTTCGTAGTTCCAAAGAAAGACAAGACTTGGAGCATGTGCATCGACTATCTCTCAACAAAATTTTAGTGAAGAAAAGATACCCTCTTCCATGGATTTATGAACTCATCCATAATATGAAAGGTGCTAAGCTCTTTACAAAACTCAACCTCAAGTCGGAATACCACTAGATTCCAATTGAGTCCATTGATGTGTGGAAAATGGTTGTCAAAACCAAGGAAGGATTGTTTGAATGGTTAGTCATGCCTTTCGTATTAAATTGAGCACATAGATCTGTGGACAAACACATAACTCACAAGATAGATCACACAATTTACTTAGTTATTAAAGAATGAAATAGTGCAAAAATGGCTTGCAACTGTGAATGTTTTTCATTAATCAAAGAGTAATTAGATAGTAATGACAATGAAGTACAATGGATTAAATAACCACATGCAATTCGAATCCACATGAGTAAATTTGAATTGATTTGAATTGATTAGACTCTACTTGACTGTAGGTAACTAAGACCTTGTCTAAATCACTATCGGAGGACTCAACGGTTAATTGACCTTGTCTAAACCATTACCGGAGTTCAACAGAGTTCTAAAACACAACTCAAGTGTCTAATTCAGTGTTGATCGAGGATAACTGACTATGGTAGGTGAGAAATGTGCCTCTCCTACATGCAACCATTCAAACCTAGCACTAATTGAATGTAACTGACTCCTAACTCAACTTGACTAGTCACTAACTAAACTCAACTAATGAAGGTTGGTATTGGCACTCCTCGTGGCTCCTAAATTTTAGGGATTGGTATAGGAGTCTCCTAAACTGATGCATGCAAGTGCAATCAATGGCAGTATACCTCAATTAGTTTTCCCCACACTTTAGTAATTGGAACATGTGCCCCAATTAGGCCAACTGGACCCAATAGTTCTAGTGACTAAAAATAGACTGGATGGACTCCCGATTTAGACATGACTCCTGATTTAGAAATATGACCAAATTGGACAAGGGAGGATTAATAATACTAAAACCCCCTCTGAATGCTAACTTGGACGATCTATGGGCCCTAGTAACTAAGACCATAGGTCACCCATTACATCAAGTAAAGTAAAGTAACTCCTCAATACAAGGAGCTGGGGAAAAAACCACATGGGAAAAAAGACCCCCCTCTAATTAAGTAGGTAGAATCAGGATAAATCTGGTTCTTCTATGCATAGGTATCCTGGGGCCTGGAATGTAAAAATCTCCATCATTATGTCTGGAGGAATCTTCCTCTTTGGAAGAAGAATGATATGCTCAACTAAATCAGAAATATAGACAACTGCTGGATGAAGACTGGACCCATGTAGAGCAACTGAAATCAACTAATAAGTGAGAAAAGGTTCTTTAGGATTCAGAACAGATGAGGAACACTCAAGAAATTGATATGTTTTAGACATGAATATAAAACCATGAGTGGTAAAATCAGCCCTAAGTGTTAGGAGCAATTGTTCAGGCAAATGTAGAATGTCTTCCTCTTTACTAGTTCTGTGAGGAGATGAGCATGTGATGAATGGTAGAGAAGCACTAGGACTGTGGAGAGTGAATGCTTGAGTTCAATAGCCTGATATAGCTTCAAAAATATATAATGATTCACAAAATTAAATATCATCAACCTCATAAGAGGAAACTAGGACAAAATCCCCAGCAACAGTTTTGAAGAGAAATTGCGGTACTTGATTTTTCACACCGGAATTGGTGAGAGAAGATACAAGCATGAATAATAGATATTGGATTTTAAAATATGAAACAAATAATATCAGATAAGAAATTAAATCAGATCTAAATATTTTCACAATACATCCAAAACTGTGAAATGAAATCAAATCCCCAGCAGCAGTTTCGTAGGAGACTTGTGGTACTTGTTTCTTCACACCAGCAGCAACATTAGAGAGAGAAAAATCAAATTCCTCTTCACTTTTGGAAGCAATTACTGGAAAAAATTTCTTAGAATTCAAAGGAAAATTCACCGGTGAACATTTTCATGGAAGTGTAGTAGTGTTTTTCTTCAATATCATAGATTCCAATGTATTCTTCTATTTCAACAGTATGAGGATATGAGATATCATAGATCTCATGAACTTCTGGAGCGTCAAGAGAAGGAGTCACTACAAGGAGACTGTCTTCAATTCGAATTGACTGTGTAGAAGATTATGCTTCTTCTTCACCTTGAACAACTTCATCAGAGAGCGTGGAGGCTGAGATTTTTGGATCAAGGATGATTATGGTTTTGTATGTGATCTCCAAAGTGCTATTATGATCCTCATCAATCTTTCCAAAGGTTCTATCCAATCTTGTCTAGAGTTCCTGTGTATCTTTAATAGATCTACTGAGGTAGCACAAGCTAGGAGAAAGAGCATGTTTCATTATTTCAAAATCTGCATCCTTTGCATTTATCTAGTCATTCTCACTCTCAAAAGACTCTCTACTGAATCCATCATACACCATATAGAGATCTTGTCTATTCAAAAATACAAATATCTTCACCTTCCCTTCAAAATAGTATGAGAATTGGGTGAGAAGAGGAACTGATGAATGAATTTCGAAGTTGTACCTGCAAAACAAAAAAAGGGCACCATAAGGTCAGACATCCAGCACATTTCAGGTTTTCATCACACCCAGCATAGTTGATCGAGCTTGATCAACAATTCCTTGACTTGGGGTGTTAAGTGGTAAACCTTCTGCTTCTGGTGCAGAGCTGGAAGGAGAATTTTCCCTAAAACATGATCCAATAGGAGATTTGAGGAGGCAAAGTGCCTTGTCTACCGAGGCTCTGATACCATAATAAATTGAGCACATAGATCTATGGACAAACACACAAGTCACAATATAGATCACACAATTTACCCAGTTATTGAAGAATGAAACAATGTAAAAATGGTTTGTAGCTGTGAATTCTTTTCATTAATCAAAGAGTAATTAGATAGTAATTACAATGAAGTACAATGGCTTAAATAGCCACATGCAATTTGAATCCACATGAGGAAACTCGAATTGACTAGACTCTACTTGACTATAGGTAACTAATACCTTGTCTAAATCATTGTCGAAGGACTCAATAGTTAACTAACCTTGTCTAAATCATTGTCAGAGGACTCAATAGTTAACTGACCTTGTCTAAACCATTACCGGAGTTCAACGTAGTTCTAAAACACAACTCAAGTTTCTACTTTAGTGTTGACTGAGGCTAACTGACTATGGTAGGTGAGAAATGCGCCTCTCCTGCATGCAGTCATGCAAACCTAGAGCTAACTAAATGTAGAGGACTATAACTAAATGTAACTGACTCCTAACTCAGCTTGACTAGTCACTAATTGAACTCAACTGATGAAGGTTGGTATCGACACTCCCATTGGCTCCTAAACTGTAGGGATTGTTCTAGGAGGATCCTAAACTGATGCATGGAAGTGCAATCAGTGGAAGTAGACCTCAATTAGTTTTCTTGAAACTTTATTAACTGGAACATGTGCCCCCATTAGGCCAAGTGGACCCAATGGTGCTAGTGACTAAAAATAGACTGGATGGACTCCCCATTTAGACATATGACCAAATTGGACAAGGGAGGATTAATAATCCTAACATTTTGGTTTAACCAATGCACTTACAACCTTCATGAGATATATGGATGACCTTCTATGACCTTTCATCGGTAAATGTGTCATTGTCTATCTGGGCGATATCTTTATTTTCAGTCGATCATGGGAAGAACATGTCAAACAACTTCGACACTCTCCAGCAACATTGACTATATATGAACATGGACAAATGTTCATTTGCAATGACCATCATCAAATATTTGGGGTATGTAATTGACTTTGTAGACATTCATGTCAACCCTGAAAAAGTATAGATCCTCAAAGATTGGCCCATTCCTCAAAACATTCACGAACTAAGAAATTTTCTTGGTTTGGATAATTTCTATCGACGATTCATACTTGGATTCATCCAAATCACATGGCCTTTGAATCAATTGATGAAAGGAAATGGGAAAAATGTATTCAAATAGACATCGACACAACAAAATTCTTTTGAAAAAATCAAAAACAAACTTTGTACTGCACCACTACTTGTGTTACCTTATTTGCATCAGTCCTTTGAGATTGAGAAGGATGCATTGGACTATGCCCTTAATACAGTGATCACTTATTCAGGTCACCCAATATTGTTTCATTCCGATACTTTCAATAACATAGTTAGGAGTTACTTGATGTATGAAAAATAACTTTATGCCATTTTGAAATATCTTAAGCAATGGAGACACTACATTCTTGGAAAGGAAATGGTCATCCTCACTCACCATAAACCTTTGCAGTTCACCCAGTCCCAGTCGAAACTACATACAACTCAAAAACTCAAGTGGATTAATTACCTACATTCATTTTAGTTGGTAATTAAGAATCGAAAAGGAAAATCCAAATCCGCAGTCGATTGTCTCAGCAGACCACCCATTACTCTACTATCTATAGTGATGAGTATGCAGGGTTACCGCACCTCCACTTGGCGACAATTGTATTTGGTAGACTGTGATTTCTCTATAATATATCAACAACTTCATACCAACATGATTTTGACTACTGAATACTTCCTAAAGGACACCTTTCTATACAAGCTTTGATAGCTTTGTGTATCGACTGGTGAGCACCGACAAAAGCTCATTTGGGACGTGTACTACAACAAGAGTGCAGGAAATTTTGGAATCACAAAAACACTAGTTATCCTCCAAAAGTATTTTTACTGGCCTTCACTTAAATATGATGTCAACAAGTACATTCTATCATGCATGGTTTGTTCCATTGCTAAACCATTGAATCAATGATAAGGACTGTACACACCCCTTCCAGTTCCTAGTCGACCATGGGAATCTATTTCTATCGACTACTTGACTAGATATCCTACTACCAAACATCAGCATGATGCGATATTAGTAGTAGTCGACAGATTTTCCAAGATAGTTATAATCATACCATGCAAGAAGACTACGACGTCACAACAGACTGCTCAACTCTTCTTTGAACATGTGTGGAAACATTATGGCCTCTCGACAACCATTATTTCTGACAGAAATGCTAGATTTGTCAGCATCTTTTGGAGAACACTCTAGAAACAACTTGACATGAGACTTTCTTTGTAAACAACCTTCCATCTGCAAACAGATGGACATACGAAAGTTGTAAATCAATTAGTTGTACAATTGCTCCGCATGTACAACCACAAGCATCGTCGAACATGGGATGCCATCCTTCTATACATACAACACAGCTACAATCGTGCTCAACATAGCTCTACGGGAAAGATTCCATTTGAGATCTGTTATGTATTTCAACCCTCAATGCCTATTGACTTAATCAGTTCCTCGACACATTCGAACGACTCCGACTTCGAAGGATGAGAAGTGGAGAAAACATTGAATTTTAGAGATCAAATATACAACATCCATAAGCAAGCACATGAAATGTTGCAACAAACGAATGAAAAAGCTAAGGAATGACATGACAAGCATCATATTCCTCATTCATTCCAAATTGAAGATCAAGTATGGTTACATCTAGAGAAGGAGTGCTTCATTGGTTCACACAGAAAGATGAAACGTTTGTGATATGGTCCATACAATATCCTTAAATATATTGGATAAAACGGTTTTCAACTCAACATTCATGCATGCCTTGTCCTACATCTAGCTTTCAATGTAGATCTACTTTGACCATACCATGCACCATTGTTGGAACAGAATGACTTGCAGACACTAGAACCCGAAGACATCCATCTAGATGTTCAAGAACCTCTTCTTTACAACACCATTGTGGGATGACATATATGCCATACAAGGATGAACTTTTTTCCCTTGTTCAAAGAGGGTAAATCTAGATAGCTTCCCGCATAAGGAAAATGGTACTCTACTACTGAAGTAGCCAACAAGTTTCATCGCCTAAATGAATACATAATGGAGACCATTGTTTCTTAAGGAAGGATGAATGATCCAACTAGTACTTGGTAGGTTTTCAAGCATCAACAAATTCTATCACTTCGACTACTTCACCTGCCTCAATAGGTCCATCTCGACAGGTTCACCTCGATAGGTCTACCTCAACAGATCAGTCTCGATAAGTTCACCTTGACAGGTTCCCCTTGATGGTTGAACTTATGAATAGTTATAACTTCTTTGTAACTCAATGTAGCTGGTAGTCACCCCAGCATCTCAACATCCTATATAAGCATGTACACTAATGTAATATACAAATAATTATGATTCCTCCATCCTTCATGGAGAAGAAGTAATTAATTGGTTCAAATTCTTGAATTTTTTCTATCCATATACTTTCCGTCAATCGTACTGTATTCCTGCTTTGTTGTTGTTTTTATATGCTTGCTCCATAACAGAACTCAACTCATTCAGTCGACTGCTGTCCCCAGCGTGCACCTGGGCATGACCTGGATAATATATACTAAATCTAGTTTCTTTATTACCTTGGTGCACTAGGATTTGCTTGGTTCTTAAAAAATTTAGTCATATTACATTCCAACATATTTATCAAGAGTGGAATCAGACAACTGACTATCTTTCAAAGTCTACATTATAAGGAAAAGAAGGTGTGCTTGTTTGGGAAGAATGGATGGATGATACTCAAATTGATTATGGATCCACAAATATCTATGATTTCTTGTTCTCATTTTTTGAAGTAATGAGACTTATAGTATTTTGGGGATTTAGTAAATCTAGGTACATGTCTAGTGGGTTAGATATTTTTCTAGTATGGGATCTCTCTTATTATCTACAAGATAGGATAGAACTAGTTTTTCCATCATATTTTTGTTTTTGGGACTGATATGAAAGACCAATGAATAGTCTTTTCAAGACTAGGGATAACATCTTTGTACTTTTTGATTCAATATTGAATAACAAAATTAAGTTTTTTTTTCTGGTGCTAAAAATAAACACAAGCTAAAGCCAAGAAATCTATGAAAGAAATTATGTGCCTAGATGGATAGAGGACATATATAATTAATGACATAATCAAATCAAGTTAGTAGGAATAAGTATGCACAATGGCTTGCTAATTAGCCTAATCCTTATACTCACAATAAAGGTCTTATACCTTAATTCATGGGTTGCGGGTTTCATTGAACATAAAACAACACAAACATGTTATTTGTAATTACAACCAAGCATAAACTCCCCATCTTGAAAATGGAATGTGTAAAATTCATATAGGTATAGAAATGAGTATGCGC